>PVKA01027880.1:0-30020 GCA_004027165.1 Ctenomys sociabilis | reverse complement strand
TATGAGAGGCAAGATTTGCACTAATGGTGGTTGGACAGGATATTATGTTGGCTTCGAGTACTATGGACAACCACTAGGAAAATAACAAGGTAGAAAGTATTAATTATTGAATCTTTGATGTAATTCAGGTATAAAAAATAAGATACGCAAACAGCTACATTCTCTTAATTTACTAATAAGAGACATACGGTATAATAATGTCTGTAAGTATAATACCATGTATGCACCTTCTATGATACCAAAACATTATGAAAACAGTTTGCAATGCATTAATTTATCAACTCCATCTTGTCAAGGTATCTTAAAACTGTCTCATTGATATTTGTACTGCAATAAAACAAAAATAAAAATAAAAAAGAAAGCCTGGGGCAGCATGAGGAGGGTTAGGAGTGCAGAAGGTGGGAGCAGGATGACTGACTCAGGCTCAAGTTTGTTCTTTAGCATAATATTCCTCAAATAAGAAGCTCATGTTAAAGCCAACATAGAGAGCCAGGTGTGGGGACACATGCGTGGTTTTCCTATTCAGCTACTGGGGAGGCTGAAGCAGAGGATCGTAAGTTTGAGCCCAGCCTGGGTAACTTAATGATTCAGAGGCACCCTGACTCAAAATAAAACATAAAATGGGTGAGATACAGCTCAGCAGGAAGGCTCTGGACTCAATCCACAGTGCTACAAAGGGAAAAAGTCAGACTAAGGGAGCGGTCAGCCGTGAAAATCTGGGCAGAGTGAATTCCAAGGAGGAGGACTGCTGAATTTACTATCTTCACGAGACTTGCAGCAGGAGCCCTCCCCACATGGTCAAGGAAGAGAGAGAGGAGACCAGTGAGGCCAGAACAAAGTGAGCTAGGACAGGTGGGGACATGGCCAGGGAAGACTTTCAGGGCTTCGCATTCACTTTGAATCACTGGGGAAGCCACTGGAGAGCTTTGAACAGAGGACTGGTATGATCTGACCTAAGTCGTTCAAAGGACCCCTGTGTCACACTGCAAGTGTACTGCTGGGGGTTAGGGCACAGGGAACAAGGTGGAGACAGGCTGACAGAAACTGCCACAGCACTGCAGGCAAAGCTGATAGCAGTTTCTACAAGGGCTGTGATGGTAAATGAATTTACTTACAATGCCAAGCCAACAGGATTGGGTGTGAGAAATGACAGCCAGAGACAAGTCGAGGAAGACATTGTGACATTTGGGGCTAAGAAATGGAAAAGAGGAAGACACCATTAACTGAGGGGGAGACCCAGAGTCTGGGTTCAGAACAATAAAGCTTGAGATGTCTGGTCGACTTTGGACAGCTTGTTTAGAGGCTCTAGCAGGGGAGCGCAGCTATTTGTACACGCTTGACCGAGGAACAGTCCTCCTTTATCAGGGGTCGTCATCCTCTTGGACCCAACACGCAGCTTCGGGAGGGACATACATGGATCGTTGAGGGAAAAAGGGGACACCCTTCTAGCCTGCCACATCAGCCAAATCAGCCCTGGCGATCAATGGGGTGACAGATGTCGCAGCCAGATTGCCCTCCCATCCTCTGGTCAACTTTTGAAGAGAGAATTCCAAGGGAGTTAGATGTGCAATCCTGGACTTGAGGCAAGAGGACTGGCCTAGAGATACAAGAATGAATCCAAGGGCTTGCAAGAGAGCTCAGAGACCAGGCATGGTAGTGCATACCTAAAATCCCTGTGCTGGGAAGGCTAAAAACAGGAGGATCACTATGAGACTGAGCTGCATAGTGAGACCCTGCACCAAATATATAATAAAAGAAAAAAGGAAATTCAATTGTTGCAGACTTGCAGACATTATAGTAAGTATTTTACAAGTATGACTTAGTTACTCCTGGGAACAACACCATACAGTAGTAGGAAATACTGTTATTTCTCATTTCACCAAGTGGGAAACTGAGGCACATAGAAGTTAAGCAATTTGCCTGAGGTCATAGAGGTTATTTATGAAACAGCCATAATTCAAATCCAGATATATAAGTACCAGAATTTGTACTTTGAGTCACAAGGCTAGTGCAATTAATTAATAAATTTCACAGACTTCAGCTATGAAGAATATTTAGTTATTACTCAAGATGAGATCAGCAGGAGAATATAAAATAGAATTTGCTTTAGAAACACAAGGAAGGGCCGGCCAAATAGCTCATTGGATTAAAGGCCCTGCAAGCAGGTGCAGGGGCCAGGGGTTTGATAGTGGGGACTTTCCATGCCAACCCTGCCCTCAGGGCAGGCTGAGACTACAATTGAGACTGGGTGTGGTGGTGTGCGCCTGTAATCCCAGCTCTTGGAGGCTGTAAACAGGTGGATCACTAAGAGTCCGATCTAGTAGTGAGACCCTGAACACCTGGTAGGCCCTTCCCTAAAATACAAATAAATAAATAAAAATAAATAGAAGGAGTTGGATTGAGCAAAGCAGGCAGGAGCTCAGATGAGGTGAAATTGTCTTGGCGTAGATAAATATTGAGGCCAGGTAATAGACATTTGGAGTTTCATTAGAATTTGCTGCGTATTTCATGTATCACTAAATTTTCACCTAAAAAATGAAAAAGATGGATAGGCAGGCATATAAAAAGAAATCGGGAGAAAAGTGACCATGAAGCTGAAAGAAAACCAGTTGTAAGATATCGTGTTTTGAAATTCTGTATCATTGCTTTTATTCTCTTTAAAATAAAAAAGGTAAGTAGTGCAAACAAGACTTACCTAAAACTTCATCAGGCATGTACCTTACTCTCAACTGACAAATGACACTTCAGAGAACGTTGAGAACCATATCTCTGATGTTGAGATTGTTTCCCACACAACTACCAGAAGCTAAGGAATACATTTGTTATTTGGGTCTTATAAACTCCCGAAACTTATAGGAAATGTTGTTTGAACTTCCTAGATATCCTCTAGTTACATCTCCTTGTTGGAACTGGAAAAGTATTTTAATAACTGCAAAAAAAAATAAATAAAATAAGAGGGAGACAAGTGCAGACAAATCTTGTCTCTCTGACAAAGAATGAGAAAATAGTAAAAACTAGTTTTTCCTCAATTTTTTATTCATGACTGACAGTAGTTTTGCTAGTGGCTTTTTTTCTTAAGAATACAAAATGGTAATAGAAAAAAAAAACAGTATTAGAGATGATAGAAAATTTCACTAAACAAGTAATAGGACTTCAATGGTTGCTGTGGTGCATGATGTTATCTTGAAATTAATCTTGTTCAGGTTACCAGATATAAATGTGTAAGATTGGTTTAAAGAAAAAAAAAAAAAAAAAAAGCAAAAAAGTTGTAAGAAATTCAAAAGAATAGAAGAAAATAAAGTATTAATTGCTCCTTTCAAAAGACCAGCAGATATCAGCAGTATAGTTATCCAAATTATCCTGGTGGCTTTTAGAAAATTGTCACCGTGGGTATCCAGAAAGGACATCAGCTTTTGAGCCAAAAGAATCCCTGGAGAGTTTTTAACACTAAGTCCTCCTTTCTAAAATGCTTTGACGCTTCCAACCACGGAAGAGATTGGAGTGCCTGTGCTCATCTCCTTCCAGAGACATCTGCCAAGCAAAGAAGGGGTGGGTGCTGCTGTCCCCAGCTGTCCAGACAAGAGTGGGCCACCCTGTACCCCAGAGCATGTGCTATGGCTGAGCGGTAGTAGGAACTGAGTAGGAAATGATTAAAAATACACACGAAACTGTTGAAAGGAGAATTTCATCTTTCCTGTTTCTGCTAACTCCAGAGTACAAGCGGGTGTCTGACAGATGCACCCCATTGCATGTTGGGGTCTGATATATCTTTGCTTGTGCTCTGTTGTCCCCACAGTGAAAGCATTTGGGTAGGTCCTCAGCCACAGCGAGAGGTGCCATTCCTGGCCACCACCTGCCAAGTGCTGAAGTGTTTCTCAAACACTCGAAAATTCGAGGTCTGTCTGAAACTCAGGCATTTACCTTTCCTCCACTGCTTCCGCTGGTGTCACTCACCCAACGCTGTGTGCAGCGAGGCATGTGGAGTACAAATTTGCCCTCACTCCAGGGTAAGCACTGCGCCTTCTCTTCCCCCACTTCTCCGCATCACGATGAACACGCCCTACCCACTTACTGGTTTCTAGGCGATCTGTCTCCTGATGCTTCTTTAGGTTACCCCGCCTCCTCAAGCCTCGCACAGCTGAACCCTCAGCCGCTTCGTCTTCCTTCTCACATTCTCAGCGACCTTCTCCTGGCTCTTGGTCTTAGATGACTCTGCTGTTTCCTTCCTGTTCCTAGGAAGGTTGGGGCAGTGGTATCATAGACCGAGCCACAGTAATTCGAGTAAGAGCTCCATGTTGCCCAAGCGGTGCTCACCAGTGTGGCTGTAAGCCACTCAAACTTACCAGTGGCAGAAGCAAGCCTCCTGAAACCTTTCCCTGCCACAGACTGGCCCTTCCTCATGGAGCCCTTCACACTGCTGCCAGCATAATTCTCCAAAGCAGAAATTCCATCACACCAGACCCCAGTGTCAGTCTTCTAGCAGCCCCTGTGGCTTAGGGACAGCATCTAATCTCCTCGGATGGCTTCAGGGGTCTGGTACCATCCATGTTTATTTACCCTGGTCTTCGTAGATGCCCTCCATGGTCACCATCCCAAACAACAAACCATGCTATCTCATCCCTGTTCCTAGAGTGCGCTCCTCCTTGGCTCGTGCTGGCCCCTGGCACCCCTAGCCCTTCCAGCAGCAGCTGATGTTCCCATTCAGGAAGTTAGCCCATTAGGGTTATGGCATTAGGTGCCCCCAACACACCTTCACTCTCTCCCAGTACAATATATTTACTATTGTTGTTGTCATTTTTCTGCTCACCATTTTGGTGTGTCTCTTTCCTGAGTGCTTAGGAATCATTTGTAAACATGTTTGAAACAGTAAGTGTTGAGTGAATAGATAAATTATAGTTCAGTTAGGGACTATGTTTTTCTTTCTTTTTTTTTTTTTCTTTTTTGTACTGGAAATTGAACTCATGGCCTCATGCTTGCCAGGCAGGTACTGTGTCACTGAGCTATATCCCCAGCCCCTAGCTCAATTGTGGATCAGTGCACCCACTGATATTTTTTTTCCAGTTCTAACTTGCTTCACCCCTTAGGTCTCTCAAACTCCGGCAAGGGAGATGGCAATGTAGACAGATAATCCGAGTGCAGTCTCAGAGGATTCATGGACCCCTTCAGCTCACCTAAGAATTCTTCATTATCAATTAAGCAATGAAGAGATGGATATGCACAGAAGGCAAGAGAGAGAATGTCATTACCGGGTTGCATCCAGGGTCAGAGCACTTCCTTTATAAAGTGATGAGTGCAGCGCCACACCAGCCCCAGGCACAGAGTCACCTGGTGGAGTGGCATCTCTGTGCAGACTCAGCTGGTTTTCTCATCCATCTAATCTCGGGCAGGGGGAGGAACTTAGTGAAAGCTCCATGATCATTCTCTGCTCTACTCTGCTCTATCAACCGCATAATCATTATTTGAAATATTGCTCCCTGGCCTTTCATTCTTCCTAACATTGCCTGCATAAAGCCTGGAGGGTCTGTTCCCAGCCTGGCTTTTCCTTTTGCCTCCCCCTGTGGCTTTCTCTTCTGTTCCCTCAGGCCTGCTCCCAACTCCCCTTTAGCACCTGCCCATGGCTCCATTTCCGCTTCCTTTCATTACAGGTGTTTTCTGGCCTCCTCATCCTCCCTCTACCCCGGATTCAGGCATCACCAGGGTGCAGTTGTATTTCTCCCTACCAGTACCATCTCAACAGCTCTCAGTCTGGTCTCATCACCACATAGCCTCAGCCCCACAGTGACCTCTAGTTTCTCCTGACATGGAATTGCCAAAATCAACACGGACCTCAGATCTATGGCTTTTGGTACAGTAGGAAAGACTATGATAGTAACACATGGCATTGGGCTCAGGGCTCCAACACCCCATTTCTCCTTGCAAGTGGTGTGCAAGCTGACGGGCTCAAATGACTATAGCTGTAATTTTCAAGCTTCTTGGGAAGTACAGCACTCTTTATTAAATAAAATATTTGTGCTAACAACTAACACTTAAAATGCTAATTTGCTCCAGCTGATGTGAGTGAGGAAGTCCAATGGCCTCTGTGCCTTTCATTCCCCAAACCCTCAGGGATTCTGCAGAGTCCCACAGTTTGAAGACCGCTGCATGACAGTGCATTCTAAAACCCAATCAGAAAGGATCATGTCAGGGAGCCAAATCTGACAGTTGGCCACATATTACCCCAGAAAGCAGAATGACTATGTGGCTACAACTTGGGGAAGGGCCACCAGGTTCCAACCCCCTCCACCCACTGAGGCTTGCTGCCCATTGTACTTAACTTCTCTGTTGAGTTTTCTCAGCTGTTGTGACAATAATAGTTCCTCCCCCTTTGTTAAGAAGATAAAATGAGTTGACAGAAGAGAGGCCTTAGCGGAATGCTTGGTGGAGCCAGAGGCAGGCAGTAGGTAAACGCTGGCAACTATCACTTTCCCAAAGTACCCACTATTTCCAAGAGGAACCTGAAGACAAAGGCTGAGTGGCCTGGTGCAGCACACTCACCGTGGCCAGCAGCCACTACAGCTTTCCTTGTACACAGGGGCCTACAGACTATCCCTTCGCAAACTATATCTTGCAGTGCATGAAGCAATGCCTCGGAGCCCCAAAAGGAGACGCCAGATCCAGCCAGCTGAGTGCCTGGCTCTACAAAGGAATCCATTTCCCAAGGTTTACCACAGATTTAGGTCAAGTGAAAGATTATACACAGTGCATAGCTTTTCAATGGAAACGGACTGAAGCATTTGATTAGACTTGTAAATCTAAGGTTAATCGGGAGTTGAGCATTGCAATTTTGGCAAATAGGTTAGTAGGTATGTTTGTGTCTTTCTGAATCTGTCCCTTGTTTATAGCTGCGAACATATGCCATTAATTTATGACTTTCTTTCTAAGGGCTTCACCGGAATAAACACAAATAAAGAGATTAGTCATTAAACTCAGAAGGAATTTGAGAGCATGACATAATATTTAAAAAGGTTGTATACTGCGGAAAAATAATGTAAGAAGTAAAAGCAACAGAAAATTAGCTGCTGAATCTTTGGAATAATGCATTTTTTACAGGTTGTTTCTAATAATCCTCACCATACTGTACTTTAATCTGTGATTCTCTAAACTGAACTAAGTAACTCCCAGAGGAAGCAGGGTAAAGGCCTTTCTAAGCAGTCTAAATAGGCCTTTCCAACAACAACAGCAGCAAAGCCAAGTCTTTTCTTTCCTGGGTCTGTATTTTCTTTATTACTTCACTCACCAAACCTACAGGGAATGGAGAGTGCAGACCCTCACTCTTTCCTGTCTACTTTCCCTGCTAAGATCTGGGATGAGATTGGAAACTTAGTTCTTAACAGCACTTTTCCAGCCAGCACAGGAAATGTAGGAAGGGCTTTGTCTGTGTATTCCAGCTCCTGCGTTTACAGTGGAAGAAATTGGTAAAGATACTCACAATCCCTTATCCTTGGTTCAAAACTCTAAAATGCCTTATAATCAACATGTGTTCATATATTAGACACAAAAACTCCCTTGGTGGCAAAACCCAAAACCTGCTCTCTTGGACATGAAGCTCTCAGTAGTGCTTACTGCTCAAAGCTTCCTCGATGAGGCATAAGCATTTTGTTCTAGAAACATGAATGTATTTGTTTATAGTGTACTGACCCAGACTCCACTCCACTAGAAATATTGCATCTCTCATATACATACCATGTGACCTTTCTAAATCTGGACGATTCTGATTTCCCAAACCTACCTGGGCCCTGCGTTTAGACCTTGGGACAGCGGGCTTGTCCTAAGTGTTGTGAGGTGCAAAGAGGCCCGAGAAGCAAGGACCCCGTTCCTGCTCTGCAGAAGGAAAATGGGCTTCAGGTCTGGCCAGGAGCTGTGCTTCCGGCAGCCAGGAGCTCAGTGGGAGCTGTTGGTGGCACTGTCTGTCTCAGGATGAGGAGCAGGGCACCAAGGTGATGAGTGACAGGAACCAGCTGCCCGCCACACCACATGGCTGCCTGAGGCCAGCGTGAGCACAGAGCAAAGAACTGTGCTTCCCAGGCCGGCTGCCATCCTTAGCTCAGACTTGCTCAGGAGTTCCAGCCACACTTTTCTTCACTTTCTCTCTTTCATGCCACCTCTGGGCCACTCTACCTCCGTCCTTCTCTAGCCCATACTAACTGCCACTAAAATTCACATGAGGGGCACTTGAAAAATATAAAAGGAATTGGTTCCAATTGTACTTTGTGGGGAAGAGGACTGGGGATTGAACTGCGGGCCTCACCTTGAGCTATGTGCCCAGCCTTACTTTTACCTCTTATTTTGAGACAGGGTCTCACTATTTGCTCATGCTAACCCCACACTTGCCTTCTCCTGCCCTGACCTCGTGAGTAGTCAGGATTCTGGGCACGTGGTACTGCACCTGCTTTTGTTTATTTCTTTGTTTTTGTTTTTAATTGTGATTTCGGACGACCCAGGTTCAAACCACAGCTTTGCAACTTACTAGTTATGTGAATATAGGTTAGTTACTTCACCTACTTGTGTCTAAGTTTCCTTATCCATGAGATAGAATAATTGTTCCTATCCCTGACAATTCTTGAGAGGACTAAATGAGCCAGTATTATGTGAATTACTTAGAACATGTTTGGGAAGTAGTCAGTGCCCCATAAATATAAACTGTTCTTTGTGCAGGTCTTCTAAATGAGCTTCATATGCCAATGATAAGCTGGTTTATCATTTAGCAATTTAATCTAAATAAAAAGAAATTTAAAATTTCAAGTAAATTCCTTATAGCAAATTTCCTAAGATGCTACCCTAGGGGCATTTTCTCTGCAATAATTATTTTCTACAGACAAAGATATAGAGGGTAAGAAAAAAACAAATAAAAAAAAAAACCTGAATCAAAATCTAAGTATGAAGCCACAACACTCTTTCATGACACTGACAGTTCTAACATTCTGGTAGCATTCGATGTTCGTCCCCGCCTCTGTCCTTCTCTCAAGAAGTTGCTTTGAAACCTAAAAGAGAAAATGAAAAGAGGGTAATGAAACATCTAATATACAAATTTGATAGCAGAAAAACCCTTGAGAGTAGGAGAGTTCTTCATTATTATCTCTACAGTTTCATTTTCAGATTACCTGTAAAGATTAATGTAAATAATATTAGCTGTAGGCTCCAGTTACTAATGCACGACAGAGTTAATTCCCCACTAACTGAAGTCAATTATTTAAGTTCTGTGAGAACAGAAATTTTTTTCCACAGATGCATCCTTCCCTGCTGCCCCCTCACTGTTCTATCAGAGTCGGATATCGGGGCTGTCCCCTGGCCTTGCCCATGTCCTGAAGAGGGAACTAGCCTGCGTTGGATTTTTGGGTGCTTCCACCAGCACATTCGGAACCCCAAGTGTACTTTCACTGCCCTGGTCCACGGCTATACTAGGGGAGGGCGCCACCAGGTACCCCATATGTTCATCGACTCCTCTCTACCCCTACCTTGACTGTGGAGTTAAGGGGCTGCTACAACTTATTTCCCAGGGTCAGTCTTAATCTAGACCAACCTGTATGTGCCTCAGTCAAGTTCACCTCCAATATTTGCCAAAAAGAACGCCTGGCTTAAAGAGGAAAACAAAAGTCATGGCTAAGTGGAGGTTTAAAGCCAAAGAGGCTTGAAGTGGAAAGCCTGCCAGTTCGGACTGCTCCCTCGCTCACATGGGGACTTACAGCTCCTGAAATCTGCCAGCGCCTCGAGAGTGAACGCTGCAGTCAGCAAGTGATGCTTCCTGACAGCAAGGGTGGGTCACGTGATGGGCCAAGTGGCACCGTCACTGCCTCCTCAATCAGAGCTCAGAGATGAAGCTTAATCAGTCAGATAGCATCCACAGAGGCTTCGGGCCGCAGGAGCCAGCTGCAGCAATTAATCATTTAATTGCTTTCAGATTCACTTTCAATGTATTTCAAAGAGATATTAAAGAAAACATTATTGAAAGGATGTTTTAGACTATTTAATAAAGCTCCCCAATGCCCTTTGTGAACCAGAAAACCGATGGCTAGCCCAACTCTGTCCAGTGTTTTCTTGGCTAACATATAGCAAGGAGGGCGTGACAGTCTCCTACTCCTGGCAGGAGAAATAGCACAGATAAAAGCACTTTGGAAACAACGCGTGGGTGCAAGTACAAATGCTTGTTTGCCTGTGCTTTGGGTTAAAGAGCAGGATGTGTGACGGGATGAAGGAGAAAGCCTAGAAGCTCTGGACTGCATCTCAGAGGCCTTGAGTGCCAACATAAGGAGCCTGAATGCCACAAGCCAGGCAATGGGAGCTGTTGAAGTTTTCTGAGCAGAGAAAACAGCGCGATTAGGAAACAGCACAGACTGTGAGGTCCATCTGCTGTGCGTTTTAATTCTGGCTCGTTCCTCATTATGTAGCATGACCTTGGGCACACCGTGTCACTTTTGGGAGTCTCCCAAGCTGTACGATGGAAAGAGCAATCCCATTTCTAGGGTTATCGCAAACAATAGAAATAGCACGGGAAGTACTATAACCCCAGGCCCTGGCACAGAAAAGGCACCTTCTAATGGGCGTTACCTGCTACTCCTGCTGTGCTCAGGGTGAGGAGGGCAAGAGGGCAAGAGAGGAGCGGGGAGACTGTGGAGGTCTGGGAACGAGGTACGTAGCAAAGAGAAGACAGGTGAGAACGTGGGGTGGGGTGGGGGCAGCTCGGAAAGACAAACTTGCTCAAAAGTCTTCTGATGGCGAGCAAGGGTGGGGAAGCCACAGCAACTCCAGCACGTGGCCAAACTGAGAGGCACAAGCCAGACGGGAGCTTCTGCAGGTATCGAATCAACGCTATGTCAGGTCGGTTCAAGCTTGGATTTCTAGCACGACTGCAGAAATGAACCTAATTCTGCATTTGCTTTCACCATGATCCCAACTGTATTCTTTCCTTTTTCCTTCACTAAGTAAAAACACTTCATTTTGTCCTTGTTACTGCAGTACAAATGTGTGTAATGCATGATGACCTGTGAGGACCAGAGGACCAGAGAAAAAAATGCCTTCATGGAATAGGGCTTTCCCAGTCAGAAATGAAAATCAGTTTCTGTATCCTACACTCTCTAAAACAACTGGACCCAAAGAAGACTACTGTTCTTCTCAGAAATGGGTCGTCACGAGTTGTACACACACCATTTTGCATGGAGGAGCGTGAATATTTGCGAATAAGGCACTTAAGGTCTATGTCTCTTCACAAAGGTCTTAGATATGGGGAGCAATGTCTTCTTCCACCCAATTTTCCATTAGAGAGTACAGAGCATTAAAATTCTTGATTCCCCTCAGGTAAACTACCTGCATTCTTATAGCTACCTCAATGAACGACTCTCAGGTTCACAGGGCCTGATGATCTGGCTCAGAGGTTACCTGGCAGAACACGCCAGGCCTCTTTTGGCCCCAGACTTGCACCAGAGCTCCCCTTTTCCATCCACTCCACCCAGAGGCCCACCACAGCTGAGGTGTTTGCAACTCGCTGTTCTCTTGCACTCTGTGATCCTCTCAGCACAAATAACTGCTGCTGTGCTCTTTGGGTGCAGCCTTCCCCAGAAGGATAGTAGGTAAAGAAACACCTGACCCTTCAGAACAGCGGTGCAGCATCTAATAGCTCACAGCCTCTGACTTTTTCATTAGGTGTTACATTAGAAGTTTCTTCAGGAAGCAGCCTTAATAATTTTGTACCTCTCTGGTCAGAGTGGATTAATATTACCTGTACTTTGGGGCCTCAGCCCCGTGGCTAGCAAGGTTTCCATTTCATCAGGGTTGGTCATGGTTCCCAGCCCTGTCAGCTCCACAGAACTCGCAAAGGAATCAACCCACAGCCATCCCAGCCACTCATGTGCCTGCCAGGACACACAGGGGAGACTTTACAGTGTATATAAATGGACTTGAATATTGCAAGATACCTTTTGGGATGTATGTCTAAATTGCTAGGACACGCAGAAAAGCTGATGAGCCACTTTGTGCCTTTTGGAGGCCACCCGTGAGGCGCAGGATTGTGCTGTCTCTGTTTTCTGCCTTCCCCCTAGCTGGGCAGCAGTGCTGTCTCCTGAGCTTTTCACCAGCCCTCATAAAAAAAAAAAAAAAAAAAATACCCAGGATTTCTAGTTTAGTCCCCTTCTCTTCTTTCACCAACATGGTTTTGCTCTGAAGACACTGAACATAATGTCAACTTATTTCATCATCAATTTCAACCCAACTGTCCAAATGTCATAGTGACTTATCTCTAGCTAATGTTGTGTTTGTGTGACCTGGCTGGCTCCAGACTACCAAGCCCACAATGTAGTGTTTTGTAGCTATTGTAAGTGCCTTGTGCTTTATAAAGGGGGGAAAGGTTTGGGCAAGTGAGGACAAGAGGAAGCTGAAGGTGGTTTAGAAGTTAGCTCCTCACTGACAGAAAAGTGGTCCTTCAGGGATTCTCATAGGAGTCTTTGCCCAGGGGGAAATTATTCTTCTGTAGAGTGCAAGTCTTGCTCTGCATTCTAGTTGTTCTTGTCTCACACAAGTGGAAACTGCTATCCATGCTTAGAGCTTGTACATTTTTATCTCTGTGTCACGTAATACTAATGATAAAAATTGGTTACTCATTGAGTACCACTGTTTCTCCTTTGTTACCACTGCACGAGATAAGGTGTCATTATTGCTTCCATCTAACACATGAGGAAACTAAGCTTTGGGGCGTGCACTAGGGTTCTCCAGAGAAGCAGAGCCACTAGAATATAACCTAAAGTTAGATAGATAGATAATAGATGAAGAGGAAGCTATGGGCAGATGGTTGGTGTACCTGGTTATGGAGGCCCAGAAGTCCCATAATAAACTACCTGTAAGCTGGAGATCCAGCAAAGTCAATGACATGGTTAAGTCCAAGTCTAAAGGTCTCAGAACTGAGGAAGCCCATACAACAATTCTCAGTCCAAAGCCAAAGGCCAGAGAACCAAGACCAGTGGTATGGTCCCAGAGCCTGAAGGCTGGAGAACCAGGCATTCTGATGGCCAAGGCAGGAGAAGCTCCAAAAGAGAATACAAATCACCTTTCCTCCACCTTTTTATTCAATTTGGGCTCTCAGTCAATTGGATGGTACCCACCCATTTTGGATGAGGGCAAGTCCTTTCCCTTAATACACTGATTCCAATGTCATTTTTTTCTGGAAATTTGTCACAGACTCACCATGAAATCATCTCTCTAGGTATCCTTTGGCCCACTCAAGTTCACACCTCAAATTAACAACCGTGGAGAAATTAAATAACATCTAAGTTCAGATAGCTAGAAACCATGTAAATCAGAACTTGAACCCAGACTTCTTTTATGCCAGATTCAGATTTTAAAATAATCATAACTTACTAATACAATGGCACAAATTATACTCCAGTGGCACTTACTAGAGACTTCTAACTGATACTCACAATAAAAAAGAGATAACCTCAGTACCTACTGCTATACATTTGACTGTACACACTTATCAATGTATAATGACCTCTACCATTTCGGGGGAAGAAGGAGAAAGCAGATCCATCCCATGATATTTATTGACTTCCTACTCTATAAAAGGCACATAGCTAATTAATCATGGAGTGGGGAAGAAGTGTCAAGAAGAGTTAGATGTGGTCCATTTCACAAGATACCTACAGTTACCTAGGTAGACAAGCCATAAAATTATGCAATGTGTGCCCTTAAGATGACAGCAGAAAAAGCACTGCAAAGCTAGACGAGGTTAATTGGGAGATTAACAATATAGAATGAAAGTGCTGGAGTGATTCGAGTGTGGGAAACTCTTCTCCAAACGTGAGTGCTCAGGGAAGACGAGAACAGAGATACACAACTCCAGACAGGAAATGAAGGAGGAGTGGACGCTGGTGAGGTTGGACGTACCTGGAAGGTGGAGGCACCTCCAGGAGAAGCGAGACTCTTTGGAGTGGAGAAAGATCAGTCATGTGGAGAGCAAAGATCAAAAAGACCAGTGCCAGGCAGGGACGAGCGTGAAGTGCCAGGGAGCCTGATGCAACAAGTCTGCATGCCTTTCCTTGTGGTCAGAAAACTTACCCAAGAGAAAATTAAACCAGGTATAACATAATTTATATTTCACCTCAGAAATTCATATTTGTGTTTTTAATTAAATGCTTTTTATGGTCCTCAAATTATTTTTTTATTTTTTGAATAATTTTACTGAGAAACAAATAATAATGAGAGTTTCAAAACCGATTAGTAGGACAATTTCAATAATAAATTGAATGTTGTATATTGTTGTCTTGGTGGTTATTCATTGTACAAGATGCAGACATGATATCCTGTCCACAAACACTATTAGAACAAATCTTTTTCTTCATTGATTTAAGAGAATGTAGCTGCATATCTATCCTAACTATTTTGAATATACAGATACAAAAGGGTCATTCATTTGTATCCTATTTTTTTTGTTTTGTCAGAGATGGGTATTCCATTGCCATTGAAATATTGTAGGTGCATGAATTCAGCAAAATATTCCAATATAGTCCAGTGGACCATAACAGTAGTGGGTTATCCATAGGACTGGCAATGTCAGAAGTTGTTGACTTGAGCCTTTTACAGCTCAGCATATTAATATGGCTTAATTTTTCATACCATGTTTTTTAATATCATGGTTAAGACCAAGATAAAGCAAGACCTATATAACAAGAAATGTAACTTTTATATTTGAAAAGTCTGTCAAGTCCCCTCAGGATTTATACTACACTTTGTCGATCTTTTGTCAGTGTCAGCCATGTGGATGAGTCATGGCCATTGCTTGTACTGTCTTTAAATTAATATACCAGAATTTTAACAAATGTATCAGGTCCTGTGAATATAAAACTGTCTATTTGTCTTTGAAGTCCAACAACTTTGTTATGTGGTTGTCATTTTTTATTGACACACAATAACTGTACATCCTTCTGTAGGACAATGTATACATCATATAAGATTAAATAGGGGTAGATATTTAATCTCTATCACCTTCTACATTTATCATTTCTTTGAGGTGATAGTCATTCAAAACCTTCTTTTCTAGATACTTTCATATACAGTGTATAGCATTGTTAGCTATAGATGCCCTACTGTGCAACAAGATATCAACACTTATTCTTCCTACTACTTACAACTTCATGCTTCTGTGCCATCTTCTCCCCATCTGCTGTCCCCAACTCCATATTTTTCCTGATAACTTTGTTTAAACAAACTTTCTCTAGTCAGTAAAAGTCAAACAAATTTAGCTTGGATGTTTCAGAAGTAGAGGACAGAAGTATGCATAGATAATCATTTTTATAATATATTCACACAATGGGAAAATGGATCATCCAGTGCACGGGCTCTCTCCCCAGTGCAAAGCTCTCAGATCTGTGTTTTCCTAGCACATCTTATTCACAGCAGTCCAGATCTCTGGGGTATTAGTTTACAAGTGATGCCTATGGTTTTTTGGCATTACTGATCTTCAAAAAATCATGGCTCTCCATCCAAAGTTGGTTCTAGAAACTTCAGTGCAAATTTGAAAACTTAACCTTTTGTTACCTAAGATACTGGAGATGTGAATTGCCTTAAAAGATAAGACAAAAGGCCTCCACCTCTAGCTCCCCACACATGCTCCTTTTTTGGGCCCTAAAGAACACTGTATATGAAACTCAACAGAGCTACATCATAAACTAATAATGTACATACTATACTAAAAGCTTACTTACATGATTTCACTTATCATCATAACTAGATAGGGAAGAATCCTAATGATACATCCGTCTTAAAGGCAAGGCAAAGCAGCATAGGAAAGAATAATGTGCCCAAAGCCACAGAATCAGACTTGAACTTTACATAGGCACCAGAGCATGCCTCAGTCTTCCATGATCCATAACATTGTTTGAATAGAATAAGAGTGAGTTCAAATAGTGAAAACCCACTGACATACTAATGTTCACAAGAGTGTGTCTTCCCACAGTTCACATGTTCAATCCTAATCTCTAGTGTTACTGTATTTGAAGACACTGGTTAAATGAGGTTACAAGAGTAGGTGAGATAAGTTCCTAATCCAGTAGGACTTATTTCTGTATAAGAAGATGAAGAGGCAGGGGTACTTATGATAGAGAAAGACCCTGTGAGGACATAGAAGAAAGCAGCCCATCTGTGAGCTGAGGAGAGAGGGTGCAGGAGGAATCAAACCACCAACACCTTCCTCTTGAACCTTCAGCCTCCAGAACCATGAGAAATAAATTTCTATTGCTCAGTCTGAAATGGGTCATGCAAGCCTTAGCAAAATGATACATATAACATCAGCTCTTTCACATAAAACGTCCATGTGCTAACTGGACCTATCATCATTCTCCTCAGTTGTCTTAAACAATTTGAAACCTAGAGTAGCAAGTTTCTAAAACAGTGGGCTATTCTCCTTGACTGTCTCAAAGACCCATTCAATGGCTGGTGCTAGGGTGCCCCGCAGTTGACCTAAGGTAGTGCATTTCAAATTCCCCTGGTGAAAAACCAGTTTCCCCATCCCTTTGCCAACAGATTCACAACCCTATTGTACATATCCAGTAGGCAGCTCCAGGTACAGGCAGCTGGCCACAAAAGTGAGTGTCCTGCTCCAAAGAATTTTCTCATTCAGTGCTCAGATGGCTCAGCAAGTACTGTGACTTTCTGTACTTAACCTCTTTGCAGATCACATATTACACAAGGGGACCTAAACGTCTTATGCATAGGAGAACCCCAAGAGGCCCCCAAATGTCCATTAGCTCACTATCTTATTAGGATACATTCTAGACTCACAAAGTTAGAAGAAAACATTTCCAGAAAAGGCTCATTAACTCAGACTTAGCCATGATAAATGGCATTGGCTCATCTTCTTTCTTCCTCCCTCTGCTCTCCTTCTTCAAGTATTATCTCTAAGGCCTTCTCTCCCCTCTTTCTTCTTCCCCTTTCCCTAGGGCTCCCTTTCCTGAAGGACTGTATTTCCTTTCCCTTCTCTTCAACAACATAGTTGAGCACAAACTTTTTTTTCTTTTTCTTTTTTTTTTTTTTTGGTGGAACCAGTGATTGAACTCAGGCCTCTGTGCTTGCCAGGGAAGCACTTATTCCACTGAGCCATCTCCCTGACCCCTCCTTTTTTTTTTTTTTTTGGTGGAACAGGGGATTGAACTCAGGCCCCTGTGCTTACCAAGGAAGCACTTATTCCACTAATCCATCTTCCTGAACTCAAACTTTCTAATGCCAACTTTCTCCAACAACTTAGCTTTATTGTGGAGATGAATCCTAGTCTTTGTTATGAGGAGCAGTAAGGGGATGAACCCACTCATGCAGCTTGAGAGTAAAACCTAAGCACCTGGGGATAAAAGGCAGCCAACAGAGGGTTCCTTTGGCCCTCTTTATCCTGGCTTTCCCAGAACCAATTCATCTTTGTTTTCTTTTTTCAAACCCAAATCAGCCATCAGTAGAAGAGCCCAAGTGGCATACAGACAAAGGAAGGACAGTGGCTAGGATGGGGAGCAGCCAGTGCTGACATCCACACAAGAGGTAATTATGGCTAACCTTGAAAGCTGGCCCTGGAAATAAGAATGAAAACACAGACAAAAGCCATAAGTCATATTTTGAAGTGAAATCCACAAGATTGGACCGCTGACTAGAGAGAGAACAGTGAGGGCAGGGGGGAAAAAAATGGTGCAAGGTTTTGCATGCTGACTGCAACTGTGAGTCATCCTGGATTCGGCTCCAATTGAGTTACTCAGATGAGAGTAGTCTTGGGTGGCTCCCAGCCCATGGCATACAGAGTGAAGCCTGAATTCCTAGTCAAGGGCGGCCACAGCTTCGCTTATGCCTCACCACCAAGCTTGGACTAGTTCATTCACTCAATAAACATCTACTGAACAGCTACTATGTGTTTCTCTAGATCAAGGAATCAAAATAGAAAGCAGGCACAGTTTCTGGCTTTGAGGATCTTACAGGGGGCAACGTTCAGATAAATCAATATGCGCATCCCCTGTGCTGTCACCGTCTCTCTGTTGTTGACTGAGTGCCCAGTCCACAGCAGAAACTTCTCTTGGCCCTGGGACCCAGTCCAGACCTGCAGATGTATTGATCGGTGCTTGTCTGCACAGAGTGTTGAGGCTGTGAAGGACTGTAGAAGGCAGAAACTGGAAACAGAGCTGAGAGTCAACTCCAGACTCCTGGAGTGATGCCTACACTTTAAGGGCTGGGAACTGGGAGAAGAGCCAAAAGTAGCCAGAGGAGTAACTAGACAGGGAGGGGAAGAGCAAGCCACGTGGTCAGGGAAGCCAAGGGATTGGGGAATAAATGAACACTGAACCACACTGAATACAGGAGAGAAGCAAGGAGATAGAGTGCTGAGCCAGCCATAGCAGCCACTCTTTTCTGTTGCTGGATGACAAAGATTAATGCGCAGACTGAAAGAAAGATTAAAGATGCATCCCAGAGCAAGGGTACTTCATAGAAAGACCCTGGACGATGGATTGGGAAGGTGAGGGTAGAAATGCTGGTCCTGGGGAAAAGAGAGAGAGACCTTCTCCCAAAGCTAGACAGAAGGAAAACTAGATGGATCCTGGAGATGGTGGGCTCCAGATGGCCCATGGAGGGCCTGTAGTCCAAATGTCCCATGTTTGCACTTCAGTTTTATGATTTACTTTGTGTGGTATCATGCAAGATATTCTAGTCCTCTGACCCTAGCTCCTTCACCTGTCAAATGCCTTTTGCAGAGGGATGGTACGAGGCTAAGGGAAAGTACATGTGCACCCAGCCCTCCCCAACCCTCCAGCCTCAGCTTCACATGGGCCACACGAATATGTTCTCTGGGTTTCTGTCCTCCGACCACTCCTCAGCCCTCTGCAAAACACTCTAGAGAAGCATCTCCTTGTGCTCCAGGGGTCAGCCAATCTCTGCCAACCCTGAAATGCTGCAGCTGAGGCCCTGGAACAAACGAGATTCCAAATCCAAACAGCACCAAGTACCGTACAGATTTTCTGAGGTAGCCTTTCAGTTTTCACATAGAACCATCTGACACACACACACACACACACACACACACACACCACCACCACCACCACCACCACCACCACCACCACCACAAGTCATCAATTAAGACCTAAATGACATGCATCATGCCATCCCAAGTATTCCCCCTCCCCTTCCTTGGCCAGCTTTCAGTCTGACCCCAGGAAGCCCTCTGTCCTTTATACAAACTCACTTTTGGTAAGTTCACCCTGTTAATTTTGCTGCACATCTCCTGAACCAATATATACCAAGCCCAGTCTAGGTTGACTACCAACCTGGCCCTGGGCAGGATATGCTACAGGTCAGTTCCCTCTTCCCCTGCCCAGCACCATGGGCTGCATGTACACTTCTGAATTGGGATGTCCCTTCTCCCAAACTCAAGCACATCTGTCTTTGACCCAGCTGCACAAAGACTTGGTTATACTGTATGGGGCTGCATTGCTACACATTTAAAAACAGTTCTCCAGGGGAAGAAGCCCGGTTGGTGGTGTTTGCTAGTTGCCCTGGTGTAAACTTTCCCCCCATGACCAATTTCACTAGACCAACATGACACGAACCATCTGGCAAAGTTCCCCAAGCTGCTATGAGCTCTCGGTGCTCCGCTGGTTGCCGGAAGTCAGCAACACTGTTGCACAGCAGCTGCATGTTCACCCAGCAAAGCCCTCCGCGGGGCCAGCTCCTACCTTGAAAAACCAACATCCTAGGCCAGCTGCGTCACAGCGGGGCTGAGTTACAGAGGCACCGAGTCTCCTTGGGAAAGCTCCATTCTTTTCATGTGACTTGGGAAAGAATTATATTTAAATGACATTTTGTCATTTGAGGGAAACAGAGACACCCTGACGGGTGAAATCTTAGGGATGATCACTGAACAAAAACACTGTCACCGAGTAAGTAAATAGTGACAAGTTTATAGGATGCTGTTGGCAGTAGCTGGATTCTCAGTGCTGAACACTCGAGCTGGGCATGGTGGGAGCGGCTGGTTAGCCATTTGTCAGGCAAAGTCAAAACAGCCCTCCAGCTACAGCACAGACGGCAGCCTGCAGCTCATCACCATTTTATTTATGACTCTTAATTAGCAAGGAAAAAAAGGAGGGAAGAAGTTCCCAGCTTGGGATATACATTTTACACAAATATATTTTTGCCCAGAAGTTATCTTTGTCAAAAATAGCTTCAATCCCCCAAACCCTGAGAGCTAGGTGGCGTGGATGCACGTTTGCAGCAAGAAACCGCCTCCTGGAAGATGGATGTAATTAGCCTCTTTCTACCAGTGAAAGTTCAGAGAGGCCAAATGGCTTTTCCAAGATAACACACTAGAGAATAAAGAAAGAGCTTGAACTTGAACCCATCTTCAGATTCGAATGCAAAGCCTTTTGCATCTCACTCAGCACAGCACAGCAACAGCCTGTTGACATTGACCTGAATGAAGAGGGTCGGCTCCCAAACTTACTACATTTGAGGATAAACTTCTCCCTCTTATAGCTATAGCTGTGTCTGTTAGGGACAGAATTACTGAGTGAGCGCAGAACACAGGATGACTAAGGTTCCAGGTTCTCAGAGTCTAAGCAGTTTCAGGGCAAGGAATAAAGCGCAGACCCCACAGCCGAGGAGTCTGAGGGGACTCTGCTTGATGCAGGATGGAGGAGGCCTCTTTGGCACAGGATGGCCTCCGGCCCTCCGTGGGGCACACGGAGCATCAGAAGCTTGTGCAGGCTAAGTGATCACAAACACAGCTGCCGACCAACAGGAACTATACATTTACAGAAGACATCTAGCCAGAGTTGCAAGTGACTGCTTCTGATAGCTGATTTGGAGGATGGAAAAAAAAAAAAAAAAAATTAATAGCATAACTCATCTTTGTTACAGGTTTATTTTGGTTTTGATTCCTGTGCCCTCCAAAGGATAAAAGGCTTATACTTACTCCCTTGCCTTGCTCAAGAATGAACTCAAAGTCGGTAACCTCCCAGCCCTCTGCGGAGGGGTAGCGGGTGCTCTGCAAGGCCCTAGCATGTCTAGGTCTCCTCTTCCCTGTCCATGACCACACATCTTCATCTCCTGGGAGTCAAGCATGGCCAGGAGACTGGCTTGGGCTGTGTTGCTACTGGGTGGAAGGAAGACTTAGTTAAGAATTAGTGCACAACCATCCGTGTCCCCTCCCCTCCTGCGCTGACCCAGCAGTGCATGCTGAGTGACAGACTGTCTGCTGACTGAGTCCCAGAGCCACTCTGTCAAGCAGAATTTCCACCAAGCTTTGGGAGCTGATGTTGCCATAGCATAATTTTGCCCATCCTAATGAAAGAGAAGATGTTAGTGGAAAAGGCTAAGGAGGAGAAAATGTAAGAGTGTGAGGTCAAGGGCAGCAAGAGAAAAATCAAGTCAGAATGAATCCATTCTTCAAGTTTCCAACAGATGACTGGAAAAGATCTAGTTCCTTGAAACTTATAAGAAATCTCCTGAGCTGAGCATGTAATTGAAATTCATGCAATTGACTTAATAAACATCCACTAAACACCCCTTTCTCATACAGAGGTCCCCCCTTATCCACGAGACATATATTACAAGACCCTCATTGGGTACCTGAAGCCAGCAATCAGCCAGGCTCTATATACCAGGCTGTGACACTGTAACAGTATATCTGTGAACTGAAATCACTGCTCAGTGACCAAGATGGATGGAGTACGTAGCATAGATGATTCGTGTCCCAGGCAGAATAAAGTGAGATGACGTGAGATTTCATTGACTCAGAGTGGCATGCAATTTAAAGCCGACAAGTCGTTTATTTCTGGAATAATGTTTTCTATGTCTATTTAATGTTTTCTAACCATGCTTGACCACAAGGTCACTAAAACCATGGATAAGGAATCCACTGTGTAACATTGTGTCCAACATTATAAGAAATGTCTGTGGGGCTGGAAGCCCCTGCTTTCTTTCAAGGAATTTACAGTGTCATTCTGAGAACATGAAGCATCAAATAATAAAAATTTTAAATAAAAACTTCAGGTAATGATAAATGTCATATCACAAAATAGTGCAATTATTGGCCAAATTCACCATCTACAGAAATTCCTATAGTTGTAATGGAGAGACTTAGTTGCCTCTGAAAACCTCATAATTTGTTCCCCGCTCTTTCCTTACACACAGTTACTGTGCTCTTGTCAGTGCCTACAAGCGGAAAAGAGAGGGTGGAGGTCCCAACTGTTGGGTGAGAGTCCTCAAGTTCTGGCTGGCCCAGTTGGAAGTAGCCAGAATTCAATAAGCCACCTCATGAGGCCCACTTTCTTTTTTTTTTTTTTTTTTTTTTTTTTTTTTTTTTTTTTTTTTTTTTTGTCTTTTTGAGACAGGGTCTCACTATGCAGTTCAGGCTGGCCTCGAGCTCACTTTGTAGCTCAGGCTGGTCTTGAACTCACAACAATCCTCCTGTCTCAGCCTCCCGAGTGCTGGGATTATAGGCATGCACCACCACGCCCGGCCGAGGCCCACTTTCTTTTGCCACATGTCCCCGATGTACCAGGGTAAGGACTAGCAGGAAGCAAAGACCAAGGGCAAGAAACTCAGCTGCTCTGTGCAATTATTGGCCAAATTCACCATCTACAGAAATTCCTATAGTTGTACTGGAGAGACTCAGTACAACTGAGTCTCTGTGGCCCTTCTGTGTGGCATGCCACTTGCCCCTGCTCTGGACAGCGTGCTAATATCAAACAGGGATGTGGGCAGCAAACGAGGAGCTTGTTGCTACATTCTGTGGGCACCCAGAGGTAGTTTCTAGAGGAGGCATTCTGGAATCTGTCTTTGAATTAAAGTGTAAGTCTTGCAACTTTATGAAGGAAGATCTAGCTGTAAAAAGGAGAGTAGGAATGTAATCCAAGTACCCCCTTCCTCTAGCCTGAACAAATGTATACTGTACAAGGTTACACGACATCAAAGAAGCCCTTGTACACTTTCTTTCAAGTTTCTGCAGTAACTGAGGTCTGGGCATAGATGGCCACCCTTCAGTGTGTTCTTCAAGTTGCATGGCTGAATTCCTGCAAAAGAAAGCGAGGCTAAGTCTTCATCCTTTCCTAGAGTCTGAGCAACCCAGAGGGTGACTAGACAGCATAAGATCTGGCTTCCCTGAGCCTGACAGAGCACGGCTGCTCGGGAAAATGTGGCAAGATCAGGGCCTCCCCGGCAAAGAAGAGGAGGTCTTTCCTGAAGAGAATGTGAGGGCAGCCAACCACAACCTGGCTTGAAGCCTGGAGGTGCTGGTCCCCAAACTCCCTCCAGATGGACAGGAATGGTATGGCTGACAGAGCCGACAGGGCTCCTTTTTCCTCCCTCTCACCCTCTTCTTCCTGTCTCTGACTAGGGAGCATAGTCACTGAGTTTTTAGTGAGACCAGAGGCAGAAAGGATGTACACGGACCTCACATGCCATATATGAAAGCTATATGAGAGGCTGGGACAATAGCTCAGCAGGCACAAGTGCCACTTGTCCCTGGCATGTGTGAGGTCCCAAGATCAATCTCCAGTACTGAAAAAGAAAAATCTATAAGCTGAGGAAATAAGATAATGAGAGATACACAGAGTTAGAGACAGGCCAAACTGGTGACCACCATGATCGACACAGTGGCCAAGACCCTCTGTCGGGTAGGGTGCACACAGGAAGCTCCTTGGGGTGCTAGTTTCCTGCAGTCCTTTCTCTGCCTCCCATGAGCCGGTCCACCCCATGCGCAAGGCTGCACCAGTGAGTCCCTACTCCGGCACCTGGGCCTCTGGGCATACGGAGGCCCAGGGTCCTCAGGGGCTGCCACTCCCTCACACAGTTACCAGATGCTGTTTGCTGCAGGCCCCGACACTTAGCATGGCAGGTTATATTGTCCCTTATCTGTGCAGGCTTTGATGCTATCTCAACAGCTATTTGTTCTGTGGAATATTTTTAGCATGAGATTGGTGTTGGAGGAGGGTGGCACTGAAAACGGCTATGGAAAAAAAGACAGCAGGCCTCAGTAGAGACTGTCGCATTCTCAGGGCTGGGTTAAGTGCTTTGCACATAAACATGCTCACAAGATCATTGCCAGTAATACTGTCTTAATCCCACCTTCCTGTGCTTACAGAAGACAAGAACAGGGGCTGGAAAATGAGGTCTCGGGGGATCCCTAGCACTCAGCACTCTTCCTTCTTCCCTCAGGGAGCAAGCCAGGGAACACATAAGTGTCCCCATGTGATCTTCATAGAAAGATGTCACAGAGGACAGTCGATTTCATGGGGGTAAGAAGAAAACCCTTTTCAAAGCCATTTAAAGCAATCCATGCAGCTGTTTCCTAAACTCTCCAGAAGAACTGGGGTGCAGAACGCTGTTGCCTTCCCCTCCCTCCCCTCCGCCCTCCACGCGGCCTCCAGGTGACGCCATGACAGACGTCTGCGGGGAGCGGCTCTAAGGGACACAGCCGCCAGCGGAGCGGGCAGTGCTGCCACCTCTTGGACAGTTGCGGCCACAGCAAGACTCTGCCCCAGAAAGAATGCATTTCAGTGATATTATGAAATGTTAACGGGCAATCTGTTCCGAAATAATTGCTCAGCGTGTTGGCCTCCTTTTCCGTTTTAGAATTTCAAAGGCATTGCAGGCCAAAAGCAGTGCCAGACTGTTAGTGGTACCTACGCTGATTAAATCTAGCCCATCGCAACTGTGGCCTCACAAAAGCTCTTTTTCTCAATTAATGAAACACTATTAGTGATATCATTGAAAAACTCCTGCTACTTCAGTTTAGGGCCATTTAGAGCTTCACTTTAGAGCTGTATGCAAGTCTTAAGATGTGCAGTTTTTTTAGCTGATTTTAGCTGACACAATTAACGCTACCTAATCTCTGGGAGACGCCCAATTTTCGACAGGGAAAAAGAGAATCTACCAGAAACATTCATAATAGTGACAGCCTTCTTCCCTGTTACTCCCTACACATGCATGGGCACACACACGTGCACACACACACACACACACACACACACGCGCGTGCGCGTGCGCGTTCACATACGCACACCTCAGCTCAGCTGCGGTTATTCAGCAGTTGCCATGCCTGCCTCCCCTGTGGGAAACCTCATCTGTCCACACTAAAATATCTAGGGTGTTCTGAAGTAGGATTGACATTCCAGAGCTTTTATTGCATGATAGCCCTTTTGAAATATTTATATTGATCAGCCAGGTTCCTGAGAGGAAATAGGTTGTTTCTCTGATTCTCCCAGGTATAGGTCATTTGAGCAGTGGGGTTGTCATTTTTTTAATCTCTGCATTTCCCTGTGGATACTGAGAGGATTTATATGGCAACATTAGCTGCTTCAGGGTAGATTTTCAAAGCTACACCAGGGGAGTTAAAAGCACAAATCCTGTTATTGTTACAGGATTAATGCACAGAAATCCCAGAATACCGCTTTGGAAATGTAGCCAAGGAACATTATTTTAATGTACTGTATGTTATTTTTAGACATAGCTATAGCCTAATTATCAGCTGCTGTATCAAAAATGAGACAAGACAGATAGCTGTCTTTAATCCAAAATTCTAATGATGTTTTTGGTGTTTGTGTTTTCTCACCACTTAGAAATCTGGATATTTGGAGGAAAAAAAAGTTAAGACAGCATCTATAGCAGCTACTCCTACCTGCTCCATTGCTGGTAGAGGCTGCTACATAAAGTACCAGCTGTGTGGAATATTTCACCACCCCATGCCCCAACCTCAGAGGAGGCAGGTGGGGAGGGGTCATCAAATCCTGGGGGTCTCTTAAGCATACAAGAAAAAACTACAAATCAACCAAAACATATTTATATTTCAAGATGGTACATCAGGGCTGCTGTCTTTCCTTATTTCTATTTCTGCTTCTATACCTCTTAGATGGTTGTTCAAAACTGTCAGCAAAAGGCCTCCAATTGGGATAACTTGGCTTCCAATTTGCCCTGTGGGTATCAATCTATTAATTCTCCAGACCCCCACTGTTGGGTTTTATGAAGTTGGACTTGTCTTTCCTTTGGGCCTCTGAATATTACCATAGATTTAAGACGACCACATCCCTGTCTCTAGGTTGCCTCTACCCTGCCCAGTGAAGGCCCCAGAAGAACACCTGCCTTTCCTTTAGTGAAGAAACACTGCATCATTAGTTCCTCTCCTTGACTCTCTCCCATTACCTTAAAGAGAGATAAGGGCTTGTGAGAATGGTGCAGTGCATCCTCAGCATGAACAAGAGCCTGGATTGAAGCCTTAGAACCAAAAAGAAAGTAGTGTACCACAAGCATCCCTCCACAGCTGTGTGCCACCACAGTTTCCTCTTTGGGAAATTGGTTCTACTGCTACTGACAGATACTAAGATCCGCTGACGCTCAAGTACCTGTAGAATCAGGTGTACGTATAAAAACATTGAGCATCTTCCTGTATATTTTATACCATCTCTGCATTGCCTGATTCAATGCAAATGCTATGTAAACAGTAAAGGAAACATCTGGACAAGCTCAGCACCCACTTCTATTTCTTTGTTTTTAGTCTTTCCAACTTGAGGTTAGCTGACTCAGCATGCAGAAGCGGGCTCCCAATACCAACTGTAAAGGACAAGTACGTGTGCCCAGCTGTTTCCATGAGTGGGAGGGAAGGGGGGGTCCAGTCCTGATCCAATAAACTCTGGGGTTTCCCTGTGTCAGCCAGAACAGTTCCATGAAGATCTCTTCCTGACTTGCCAGTGAGGACTCAGGACCCCAGAGCCATCTTGGCAAAGAAAACTGAACCCCGCCTTGCAATCACCGGTAGCCCCCAACCCGGATGTTCCTTTTCAGAGCAGCTATCAGGATGACTAAATGAGTCACCTTGCAAGGGAGGATTTTTATAAGAAGTCCTTCGCACAATACCCAGCACAGCACATTCTCCCCTGAGCTAAGGAAGAAGCACGTGTCATTTTCGAATTCATCTCGTATCTCTGTGCGGGTTTTCAATTTGCCGCTTTGTTGCTATAAATTCTTCATGTTCTCAAGAGCAGTGCGATGACAAGCCTCTGATGATTGTGGCAGGTACTTGATGTGTGTTTAACATGGAGCTGCCTCGGGCTACACGCCGGCTTTTCCTATGTACCTATCTGTTCATAGAGATTGAGCTATAAATAGGACCGGCATGAAGAACTCGATTTCCATTTCTGGAGCATTGTTTGTATCATAACCACAGGTCATCCGTATTTCTTCATCTTCCAAATGGAAGTGGTTAGATCTTACACTCAAATCCCAAGAAAATTTCCCACTATATAATTGAAATTTATAAAAGTAGATTAACCAATCATTCCAACGAGAATTCTTCCATTCTTATAATGACATAAAATGTACAGTTGTGATATTGTACCTACTGTGCATATAACAACAAATCAGGAGTAGTTTCTTCAAGAAACTACTCAGAACGCTCATTTAAGAACTCCTGGGTTGTTTCCTATTTTTTTTTAACCTCCCTAGGATATTTTCATACGACCATATTTTACCAAGAATAAAAACCTACAACACACCCTGTTTTTGTTCACTCCATGTCTCTTTTTTGAGTAAACACAGAAATGAATCAACACTGAATCTTTCCATTTGAACTTCAATGTTACAGGCATAAGCGTAAGAATCAGAGAACTCATTGTCTGGTCTGTAAAACAGAAGGACTAAGAGTACATTAGGAAGAAAAATAAATAAAGGCTGCATTAGGGAATTTTTCTAAGGATTAAAAAGTGAGACAATGTATGAGAAAGACCTCTAAAACAGCTCCCAGTGACTAGATTTTTCATCCTGTACGTAATCCTTCTCTTGAGTACAAGCCAGTACTCAAGATGGGTGTCACTTCTGGGATTGTTACTTCTATCTGGCTCATGCTCTCTTCTGCCCTCTGGCCTGTGAGATACACAAGTGGTATGTGATTGACTTCCAATCCCCAGCTTGACAGAAACTAAGAATTTTAGCCCAATAGCCCAGGAAGAAAGAGTCACACAAAAGCCTTATCAGTGAAAGTAAAATCTGCCCTAGTCAAGCCATGAGGTAACCATAGTTGCAAGTGACATCTTGTGAGAGACCCTGAAACAGAGGTGCTAATCAAGCCATACCAGGATTCCTGATCCACAGAAGCTAAGACATAGTCAGCATTGTTTCTAAGTCACACCATTTTTGGACAATTTGTTACCCGGCAGTAGGTTACTAATACAAGGACCTATTAAATCATGGTCATTTAAAATTATGCAGCCTATAGAAGCCATGTTATTTTATGGAGTTGTAAATGAGTTTATCTACAAGGCCAGTCTTTAAGTTTGGCAAAGAGAATCATAAGGAATTACCATTACTAAGAAGAAGAACCAACCAGTTAGTCCATGAAAGGAGTAGCTGGCATGCACCCTGCTACTGATCTTTTTTCTTGTCTTTCACAGCATCCAGCACCAAAGAGCAATGGGAAGGAAATTCTCTAGTTACACAGCTTGTGGGCAAGAGTACAGTTACACTCACTTGTGTTGAGCAAGGGTTAAAATGGCAGTGGTCTCCTGGGACCACTTCTGTAATGCACTGGGATGCATGGCTGTACAGTATGAACCCTGGCCCTGCAGACTTTAAATGGTTCCCCCAGCAGTCCTATTTTGAAATGTTCTCATTGCCTGCTGTAGATAGTTGGCTCTTATTTCATTTTATAGAAGCACTTTCTGTTCCTTGGATAAGCGGAAGTACATAAATTTCAAGTGCCATATTACCATACATGCACGGCTCTGTTTGGGCACAAGCACGTTGTTCTTGTCATAAATTCTGACTCAGAATGAGAGCTTAGGATTTACCATCTCACTCTTTATAGTTACAAGATCGACTAAACTGATTACAAGAAAAAATATGTAAGCTTTGAAACTGTTCACACCAGTGATGTGGTTCAGTAGCTTGTAAAAATGGCAGATAACAGCAAGCCAAAAGGAGGAAATCTCAGGAAAGACAGAGCTTTTAAAAACACAGGGTTAGTTGTGCTCAAAACCCAGGATTAGGGGTGCTTGGATACTCTCCATTGCTTACGTTGAACTGTGGCCCTTGGAAACCTGGTCCCTAAAGGCCCTTCCTTCATCATACCAAAGTTTGTAGGACCCCTCTCAGAAGGCTGGCACTCCAGTGATGCTCAGGGGATGGAATTCTCTCAAATCCTCTGAAGTCTTCAGCAACTGAGTGTGTGTGTGTGTGTGTGTGTGTGTGTGTGTGTGTCAGAGAGAAAGAGAGAAGAGACAGAGACAGAGACAAAGAAGCAGAGAAAAAATATGTTAGGTTAGTTGTTCTATCCAGTCAAGAGGGATCTAGAGTCCCATGGTAAACTTCTTTTTGTCTCTTTCTGGTCCTAAGGTAGGATAATTCAGCCTACAAACTGGAAGGTCATATAGGTAGGTTATAGGTGTGTGTCTCCACCTCAGTACTTTCCAGCAGACAGATCTTGAACAAATTTAATCCTCAAGGCCTCAGTGTTCTCATAAGTGAAACAGAAATATTACTTCTTTTATAAGGCTGACATGGAGATTGAGTGTCATAATCCATATGAGCACTTGGCACTATGTCTTACACATAGCACAGCGAAAATGTGAACCCGGTCATGCTGTTCACAGCTCCCCAGGTGGGAGGTGCTTCATGTCAACCCACCCCACCCTGCTCCTGTGGTCAGAAAGATGTCTCCCAAGTCTCTGTACCTCAAGTCACCATTTTTTTTTCCTGTGAAAGTCACTAATGCTTTCCAGAAGGGTATCCACACATTATGTCAAAATACCCAAAACCTTATGAAACTTTCACCTATTAACCTTAGCACCCATCAACAACTTTACCCAAAATTAGCCGCCTCAGCCAGGCATGGTGGCGCAGGCCTGTAATCCCAGCACTCGGGAGGCTGAGGCAGGAGGACTGTTGTGAGTTCGAGACCAGCCTGAGCTACAAAGTGAGCTTAAGGCCAGCCTGAACTGCATAGTGAGACCCTGTCTCAAAAAAAAAGAGACAAAATTAGCCGCCTC
>PVKA01027879.1:0-29965 GCA_004027165.1 Ctenomys sociabilis | reverse complement strand
TTTAGTACAGGTCTCCAAGGTCTTACTATACAGATAGAACTCATAGTGATCCCTGTGTTTTCAACCTCCCAAGTGCTGGGATTATAGGCATGCACCACCACGCCATCTCTATCACCTGTCTTAGCATGGGGGGGCAGGGCCATGCCAGAGATCAAACCTGGGTCACTGCACCTGCCTAAACTTGCCCAAGCAGGTGCCTTAGTCTGCTGAGCTTTCTGGCTGAACTATCTGGCTGGCCCTATAGTATCTATTCTTATCAGTTTAATATCTGATAACTGATAAGTCCTGAGAATGGTAAATGTCTAGATACAGAAATCGCTAATATGGGGCTGGCTAGATGACTCAGTTGAATAAGCGCTTCCCTGGCAAGTGCAAGGGCCTGAGTTCAATCCCTGGTTCCGCCAAAAAAATATAAATAAAAAATAAAAGAAATCGCTAACTGCATGAGGACATTTGCCTGCAATTTCTTTTTTTTTTTTTTTTTTTTTTTTTTGTCTTTTTGAGACAGGGTCTCACTGTGCAGTTCAGGCTGGCCTTAAGCTCACTTTGTAGCTCAGGCTGGTCTCGAACTCACAACAATCCTCCTGCCTCAGCCTCCCTAGTGCTGGGATTACAGGCCTGCGCCACCACGCCCGGCTTTGCCTGCAATTTCACACTGTGGGAGATGTTGGCAGGAGGATCACAAATAACTCAGCCGGGGCAACGTAATAACCTTATGAGCCCCTGTCTCAAAAAATGCAGGCCAGACAGATAGCTCAGTGGATTAAAGCACCTACAAGCAGGCACAGGGGCTGGGGCTTGATCCCAGGACCTGTCCTACTGGCCCCACCCCTGGGAGGAGCTGAGACAGCAATTGAGACTGGGCATGGTGATGCATGCCTGTAATCCCAGCTCTTGGGAGGCTATAAACTAGTGGATCACTATGGGTCTGATCTAGTAGTGAGACCCTGAACACCCTGTAGACCCTTCCCTAAAATAAAAAAGAAAGAAGAAAGAAAAGGGCTGGGGGATATAGTTTGATACAAAGGTCCCACATTCAATGCCCAGTGCCACTAAAAAGAAGAAAAAAGTGCGTCTTCATAGAACAATGTTCCTGATATGATGCAGAGCACACTTACAATGGCTGCCACATAGTGAGTACCTGCTGTGTGCCAGACAATAGCTGAGTTCTTTTCCTAGAACTCTTATCTTTATGGTAAAACAGAGTAAACAGTTGCTAGTAGATTGAGTGCCAAGATTCAGATCACGTTCTTGTTTAAGGTCACAGAACTAGAGAGTGAGTAAGCTAGAATTGAAATGTAGGGTTTTTTGACTCTAAGGTGGTCGTGCCAGAATGACGTATTGGTGATTTAACTATGTAAAGGGGGATGGGGAGTAGCACACATCTGTAATCCTGGCACTTGGAAAACTGAGCCAGAACCATGAGTTTGAATCAGCCTAGGCTGCATGCTGAGGTCTTTGTTCAAAAGCCCACAAAAGTGGGGTGAGGGCAACACACGAAAAAGAGGCCAAGAAGATTTCCCAAGGCGGTAGCAGTGGGTTAAGGTGGTAGAATCATAGTTGCTATGCTTTGGTCTCTTCTGTTTTTCCAAGCTTATTACAAGTACTATATACCTTCAAAGAGAACATAGGGCTGGGTGTGGCGATATACACCTACAATCCTGGTATTGAGGACACTGAGGCAAGACCATGACTTCAAGGCCAGCCTAGACTACACAACAGGACCCTATCTTTAAAAAAAAAGAAAAGAAATTGTAAATTACTAGAACTTTTAGAACAGTGCTTAAATTCTGTAGTTTTCCTTTTTTATTAATAGTGTACTGGAAATCAAACCGAAGGCCTGTATACACTAAGCAAGCATGTGCCACTGAGCTATTCTAGTGCCCAAGAACTTTACTCTTGTTCATTTTAAAGAATATTTTGTAGATAGGTGTGTTGACATAGTCTGTAATTCCAGCACTCGAGAGGCCAAGGCAGGAGGATTTCCATGAGTTTGAGGCCAGCCTGGGCTACATAGTAAGGCCTGCCTACTTGAAGTATATAATGAGGCCCTGTCTCAATCCCTGTGATTAAAATTTCTTTCTTTTTTTTTTTGAGTTCATCGAGGTAATCCCAGCTACTGAGGAGAATGAGGCAGGAGGATCACAAATTCAAGACCAGCCTGGACAGTTTAGACACTATCTCTGAAGGGTTGCAGGGAGGAGGTGGTATTAATTTTCATTGTTCCCTAGGTTCAATTCCCAGTACTACTAAAAAGTCTTTAAAAATCTAGGCTGGGGAGATAGCTTAGTATAGTAAGCGCCTGCCTGGCAAACAGAAGGTCCTGAGTTTGATGTTTGATCCCTAGTGGGTACACAGATACACACACACACACACACAATTTTTGAGTTGGGCATGGTGGCAAACACGTATAGCTCTTGAGGCTGAGGCAGGAGGATCATTGGGAGTTTGAGACCAGCCTGCGCTACAAAATGCGCTCAAAGCCAGCTTGAACTGCACAGTGAGAGCCTATCTCAAAAAGACAAAATTAACTTATTGAAACAAGTCTTTTTTTGTGTACTGTGGTTTTTTTTTTGGTTTTTTGTTTGTTTGTTTATTTTGGTTTTGAATTAGGAATCAAACTGAGGACCTTGGACTTGCCAGGCAGGCACTTGAACCACTGAACATATATCCCTGGTCCCAATAGTCTTTTTTTTTTTTTTTTTTTTTTGTAATGTATTTGGTAGAGGGTCTCACTGTACAGCGTGGAGTTGTCGTGATCTTCTGTTTCAGCCTCCCTGCGCTGGAATTATAGGCATGTGACATCACGCATGGCCACCATACCAGGGATCAAACCCAGGTCCTTGTGCTTGTCTAAATAGGTGCTTAGTCTGCAGAGCTATCTTGCTGCCTCCCAATAGTTCTTTTTTTAAATAATTTTTATTAGCATAAAATATGGAAGCAAGGAAAAAAGCTGTTTCTAGTCTTGTCATCCTGAGAGGAACTCTTGAATTCTAATTTGATTTATTCATTTATTTTTTGTAATTTTTTTAGGGAAGGGTCTACGGGTGTTCAGGGTCTGACTTCTAGATTGGACTGGTAGTGATCCTCCTGTTTACAGCCTCCAAGAGCTAGGTTTACAAGTGCGTGCCATCACGTCCAATCTCAATTGCTGGCTCAGTGGGGCCCGGGTCAACCCCCAGGCCTCTGCACCTGCTTCGGCGCTTTAATCTGCTGAGCTATTTGGCAGGCCCTTAAATTATTTTCTGATTTTCACTCATTTATTCACTCCATTATGTATCTGTTTTACCACAGTCTTGTCTGCATTGGTATTGCCAGCAGAAACACTTAAATAGTGACTCAGCTTTAATTCCTAAGGCAAACAATTGAATAAATGTAGAGTTTGAGACAAAGAAAGTTTACTTGGAACTAGATTAGAGCTCTGGAGCCCAGGCCATCCTGTTACTTTGTTTCTAGTTTAAGTATAAAAGTTTTAAGCTATGCACCTTGTACTGTTGGGTAAAATACTTATTTTTAAACAGTAGACAAATTTTATTAAAGATATGAAAGGCTCTTCATAGTGAGTATGGGCCAAGTGGAAGTAGGAAAGTAAGTATATACAGACAGCTTGAGGGCAGGCCACCAGGGGAGCAGCAAAATGGCTGCTTAGGCTTGTTCTCTTAGGGGCTCTGTGGGCATGTGCAGTCTGGCTTTGAACTTGCAGCAGTCCTTCTGACTCAGCCTCCAAGTACTGGGATGATAGGTTCTTTTTTTTTTTTTTAATGTCTTTTTGAGACAGGGTCTCACTATGCAGTTCAGGATGGCCTTAAGCTCACTTTGTAGCTCAAGCTGGTCTTGAACTCACAATAATCCTCCTGCCTCAGCCTCCCGAGTGCTGGGATTACAGGCATGCGCCACCATGCCTGGCTTATGGGATGATAGGCATGAGCAGCCATCTGTAGTTTAAAATCTGTTTGTAAAAAAGTATTAAAAAGTGTTTTAGGTGGAAGCTAGGGGAGGAAGGAATTTATAGTTACTTACAGAACGAAAAGAATATAGCTTTATGGACAGATGAGATCTTTTTTGTGTGTGTGTGTGTTGGGGAAAGTGCCCCAACACAGCCCTATTTTGTGTTTTGTTGATTTGCAGTCTGTGTCCCTAAATTGCTTAGTTTAGACACAAACTTGTGGTCTTTTTGCTTCAGCTGTAATACCACCCCAATGCTGGTGTTACAGGCATGTACTCCCATGCCTCGCTGGAGCCCAGGACCCTGCACATGCTAAGTGTAATATTCTGTCTGTGCTACACTCCCAGCCTAAAAAGAATGTTTTTGGACTGGTTTGGTTTTAAGGTTTTTGACTCACGTTTCATCCATAGTCAGCTGGCTCAAAGGCAAAACAACTGGCAGAGTGGTCTGGTGGAGGAGAGCTGTTTTCTGCATGGCAGATAAGAAACTGAGAGAGGAGTACCTGGGGAAGGAGGTCCATCCTTCCTGCCTCCCTTTAATCCACCTTTCCAAAGCCCCACTTATTGAGCACGTAGGTCTTAAGGGATATGTAGATGTGGGCCGTAACATTTCATCCCTGGCCCCCGAGAGGTTCCTGCATATCTCCTGGTGTAGGATGCACTCAGTCCGTCTATAAAAGAGTTGTCCAAGTCATGAATAATGGCATCCCTAGGCAGACCTGGGGTGCAAATGTCTTTTCCTTGGGCTTTGTTGTTGTAAAAGGGTCTCCCTGTGTAGTTCTAGTCAGCTCTGAATTCACTATGTAAACCACCGGTCTAACCTTGAACTGACAGTGATCCTCCTGCCTAAGCGTCCCAAGTGTAGGGATTGAAGGTGTGCACCTCAGCCTTGCTCTGGCTTTTCAGTTTAGTGGAGCCTTGCTGGTGCACATGCCCGCAAGGCATTAGCTTCTTTTTAATGCTAATCTTTTCAGCAGCTAAGCTCTTCTCTATTCCAACTTTGCCAGCTCTTCCTTTGGGAAATTAAACACTTTTCATCGGGGTATTTTCTTCTGGTTTTTAGTATAAACCAGACTAAAAGCAGCAACCTTGCTACAGTCACATGTAGCTTGGACTCCCAACTGTCTGTGGCAGTAGAGTCCTTTCACATTGCTATCTCCTGAGCCTGGTCTTTACCATCTGCTGCCTTTTTGTTTTCTTTTTATTTTTTCATTCCTTTAGTTTTTTTTATTTTTATTTTCTTTGCAGATAGGTTCTCACTTTTTAGTGCCAGGGTAGCCTTTAACTCTAGGTAGCCCATGGTGCTGTGGAACTCACAAAGATCCTCCTGCCTTACGCTCCCAAGTGCTGGAATTATAGGCATGCACCCCATACCAGCTTTACCATCTGTATTTTTATCCTTATCCTGATCTGCTACCCTGACCAGAATCTCCCATCAGGCTCAGCATGCAGCATTGTAGGGGTGCTTCTGTAACTAGTATTTCCAAATCTTTTCAGATTCTTCCAGTGTATCATTCCAGAGGTTTTAAACCACGTGATCAGTGGCTGCATTCAGTTCCAATATTTGTTTTAGGCACTTTCTTTGTCACTAGAACAAAAGACGACACTAGCAATTTAAGAGAAAAGAGAGGTTTACTTTGGCTCACAGTTTCAGGATCTAATTGGCTGGCTTCAGCAGGCAGGGCATGGTGGAAGGGCTGGGCAAAGGAAAGCTGCTCATGTCATGGTGGCCGGGAAACCACAAAGAATGTCTGCAGTAACTTTGGACAGTTGTTGTTTCTATGCCAAGAAATCTCATAGGTTTCTAATTTTCTTTGTTTTTCCAACCAGCACAACAGATTTGTCTTGGATTGTAAAGACAAAGAGCCTGATGTACTGTTTGTGGGAGACTCCATGGTACAGTTAATGCAGCAGTATGAGGTAAAGGTGGAAGGGTGAGGATAGTTCTTGGTACTAGTGTGTGCCTGTAATTATTGGCTTTCATTGAGAACTGACCTGCTGTGGACCCATTCATGACATTAGAAGCTCTAGTATACAATACAAAGGGAAATCAGAGCCACCGATTGTTTGCCATCAAGCTTGATGAGACAAAAAAATCAACATTGTTTCTAATTAAACTATTTTTTGCTCTAGTTTCCAAAAGCTAAATGGTTGTTATATTTGTCTTAGTTATGATTTTTCTCACTTACTATTTGTATTTTGCCATTTTCTTTCTTTTTTTTTTTTTTTTGGTGAACAAGAGATTGAACTTGCCATTTTCTTATTTTATGTATTTTTGTAGGGGTGGCACACTGTGCAGCATTAGGTTTGAGTAAAGGAAATGGAAGTTATTTGAGATTGTTCACAGCATACTGATGTTGAAAGATTTTATTTCCTGCTAACTTTAGCTTAACTACATCAACTTTTTTTCTTTAGATATGGCGAGAACTATTTTCCCCACTTCATGCACTTAATTTTGGAATTGGGGGAGATACAACAAGGCATGTTTTATGGAGACTAAAGAATGGAGAACTGGAGAACATTAAACCTAAGGTGAAAGAAACTTGTTATGTTTATGTTATGTTATGTTATGTTATGTTATGTTATGTTATGTTATGTTATGTTATGTTATGTTACATTATGTTATTTTTTTGATACTGGGAATGGAGACTCAGGATCTTGCACTGGCTAGACAGGTGCTGTGCTGCTGAGCCATATCCCCAGCCTGAAATTTTTTTTTTTTTTTTAAATTCCTTTATTTATTACAGTGTCTCGCTACACGTCACGGATTCTTTTTTCGCGGGGGTGGGGTGTGAGCTCAGCTGGCCCTGCGGGGAGGGGCTGGCATGGCATGTGGTGCTGGGGCTCGAACCGCGGTCCCTGGGAGGCGCTCTAGACCGCTGAGCTATCTTGCCAGCCCCAAACATTTTATTGCTAGTTTTTTTTTTTGGTTTTGTTTTTTTTTGGCGGAACCGGGGATCGAACTCAGGCCTCTGTACTTGCCAGGGAAGCACTTATTCCACTGAGCCATCTCCCCAGCCCCCTGAAATTTGTTTTTAAAAGGATGCCATCGAGCCGGGCGTGGTGGCGCATGCCTGTAATCCCAGCACTAGGGAGGCTGAGGCAGGAGGATTGTTGTGAGTTCGAGACCAGCCTGAGCTACAAAGTGAGCTTAAGGCCAGCCTGAACTGCACAGTGAGACCCTGTCTCAAAAAAGACAAAATAAAAAATAAAAAAAAAAAAAAAGGATGCCATTAATTTGTTAAACTATCTGAAATTGTAGTAAAAATACATTCCTTTTTGAAGTACCATTTCAGTACTGGCTTTTGCTTTGTGTCTCTTGAAGGTAAATGACATCGTTACATCAGAAAGTACTAAGGAGACCAAGGTTGTGTTTGTAATTGTTAAGTTATCCTCTTCTGTTGTAGGAGGAGATTGGGTATGAATGGTGTGTGCTGTTGTATAGAGTGCATGCACCTGGGACAGTGGGGGGCTTCTAGAAGTGATTTGGATTTGTGTAGCTGTAACAAATCAAGACCTCTAAGTTTCTCTTAAGAAAATTTGGAGTACATACGAACAAATAGACAATGTCTCTACCTACTAACCGTATCATATTATAAACATCCTGAATTGGCACACTGCATGCCATATTTTCTTTTTTTTTTTTTTTTTTTTTTTGTCTTTTTGAGACAGGGTCTCACTATGCAGTTCGGGCTGGCCTTAAGCTCACTTTGTAGCTCAGGCTGGTCTCGAACTCACAACAATCCTCCTGCCTCAGCCTCCCGAGTGCTGGGATTACAGGCCTGCGCCACCACGCCCGGCTATGCCATATTTTCTAGCCATAACAAAAGACCCAGTGCTAAGCTGCTAACAAAATTTGCACTCATTGAAGATATTTATTCTTTGCTTTTTATTTTTTATTTTTTGCGGTACTGGGGATTGAACTCAGACCCTGCACTTGCAAGGCAAGCACTTATTCTACTGAGCTACTTCCGCGGCCCTGTTCTTTTCCTTGTAATAGAAAAATTCATCTGTGTGCCTCTTGGGATAGAGTAGAAAGTTATTTTCTTGGGTTATATAATAAGATATGTGTCTCTAAGTGACAGCTGCTTTGGGATTTGTTTGTGGTGTAGGGTCTATAGGGTCTCACTACACAAATTGGACTTTGTAGTGATTCTCCTGTTTTCAGCTTCCCAAACACTGGGATTACAGGCACACGCCACCAAGTCCAGTCTCAATCTCTGTCTCAGAGAGCCCTGAGGGGGCCCGGTCCGGCACTGCAAGCAGGGGATCAAACCTCCAACCCCTGTGAGCTGTTTGGCCAGCCCTTATGACAGTTGCTTTGTAGAAATTTTTTAAAGAGAAAATCTTTTAGGGTCCAGGGACAGACAGACAGACAGATAGATAGATGATAGATAGATAGGGTCCAGGGACAGACAGACGATAGATAGATAGTCTTCTTAAAATTATATCCAGCATGAGAGAGAGTTTCTTGCTCTTTTTCTTGAGTACTTCTCATTATATGAGATACTCCTAATCAGGGAGAAGAAAGAAGAAATCTTTATATATGAACTATAAATAGTTTCCCTGAGTTCTTTAGGTTTCTCTTTGTTTTGTTTTTGTTTTATATATTTTAGTGTAGGACTACAGGGTCTCACTACATAGATCAGACTCATCGTAATCCTGGTGTTTTCAAACTCTGCTAGGATTATAGGCGCTCATCACCACACTCAGTCTTAGTTGCCCTCTCAGGCTCTTCAAGGGCAGGGTCGGGCATGCCAGGGATCAAACCTGGTCCCTGTGGCTGTCTTAAGCAGGAGCTTTAGTCCACTGAGCCATTTGACTGGCCCTGATTGCTTTTTGAGACTGTCAGTAGACAAAGACTAAAACTCAGAGTCTTTCTGCCTCAGCCTTTTGAGTGGTAGGATTGCAGTTATATGGCGTTATGCTTGGCAGATTCTGCTTGCTTGCTTGCTTGCTTGCTTATTTATTTATTTATTTATTTATTTATTTATTTATTTATTTATTTATAGGCAGGTTCTCACACTGTAGTTCAAGCCATCTTTGAACCCAGTATATAGCCCATTATGGCCTTGAACTTGCAGTGAATCTCTAGCCTAAGCCTTCTAAGTGCTGAGATTACAAGCATATGCTACTACGCCAGGCTTTCACTTTTATTTATGTGTGTGTTTATAGAATTGATTCTGTTTTTGTATAGCTCCTGGATTTTGAGAGATTAGCTTCTTTATGATGATAGAAACCTCTTGTTTCCTCGTAGTAAAGCTTTGCCACTTAAATATTAATCTACTTGGGGACCAGCTGAGATAGCTCAGTGGACTAAATCTCCTGATTAGGCAAGCACAGGGACCACGTGGATCAGTCCCCTGCACCACATGCATTGCCAGCCCCAGCCACAGAGTCTGAGCATAGTGGCGCACGCCGGCAATCCCAGTACTGGGGAGGCTGAAAGCAGGAGGATCACCACGAGTCTGAGTTGTGTAGTAAGACCCTGCAACAACCAAATATGTTTTAAAAATTTTTTTTAAATCTATTTGAAGTGTACTATGATACATATGAGCTATAAGTCACTGTTTAAAGATAAGTACCCATTAAAGATATGCAATAACATCTGAGAAATTTATCTTTCTTTGACTTTTGAGATAAAATTTTCATCTAAATGCTGGAATTCTTTATTCCTCAGTATTTATCTTTGTTACCCTTTTTTATTCCTTCCTCTATAGGTCATTGTTGTCTGGGTAGGAACAAACAACCATGAAAATACAGCAGAGGAAGTTGCAGGAGGTATCGAGGCCATTGTACAGCTTATTAACACAAGACAGCCACAAGCCAAAATCATTGTATTGGTATGTAGCCTTCAGGGGGATAGAAACTTTAGTCTTGATATCTGCTAAGGAATCTTTTTCAAAATGCAGTTACTCATACAGAGTATATTCATTTAGGTGGATGCAGTTTATGATGCTTCTGCTGATCTATTGTCTGATATATCCTGCTCTAATTGGTCTCATCATTCTGTATACTAACTGTAGGATCATCTTTTGGTTTTCTTTTTGGTCTTTTTTAAAATACATAATTAGTATAGTCTCTTACACAGATCGGACTTGTAGTGTTCCTCCTGTTCTTAATCTCCTAAGTGCCCAGTTTTCGTCTCGGCATGCCCTGAGGGGGGCTGGCACTGAACTCCAGATTGAACCCAGTTCCTTAGGTGCTTTAGTCTACTGAGCCATCTCACTGGCCCAATTTTTTGGATTTTTTGAGACAGAGTTTCACTATGCAGTTCAGGCTAGCCTTGAGCTCCCTTTGTAGTTTATGCTAATCTCACTTGAAAGGATCCTCCTGCCTCAGCCTCCCCAGTGCTGGAATTACAGATATGTGCTGTCACACCCATCCTTGCTCATTTTTTGGAGGTATTCCCCCCCCCCCTTTTTGTGGCAGGTTCAGCCCACCCTGGAGGTGGGGCTGGCACAGCATGTGGTGCCAGGGATTAGACCACTTTGCTGTCTGACTCCCAACTCCCCTCCCCCTTTCATTTCTTTTTCTTTTTTTTTTTTTTAGAGCTGGGGATTGACCGCTTGCCCAGCACTTATTCTAATGAGATATCTCCCCAACCCCTCTTTTTCTTTACTTCTAATGCTAAGAAATTTACACCTAAGATGTCAGAATCCTGTGTCCTCTCATTAGATGTGGGCTTAGATTAGCCTAGATGTATTGTTCCCCTCCAAGGTGGGGCTGGATGTGGTTGCACACGCCTGTCCTCCTTGTGCTTTGGAAACTGAGGCACGATAATCCAAAGTTTGTGCTGCTCACCTGGATAGCTTAGCTGAGACCCTGTCTCAAAATAAAAAGTAAAAATGTCTGGGGATTTAGGTCAGTGTGAAAACCCTGGGTTCGGTCCCCACTACTACAAAAAAATAAAATAAAAAGTGGGTGGTACATGTATATGATAAAGGTAATACATGTATTGAAAATCTCTGAATTCTCTAGAACATTAGAAATTTAATCATCAGGAAAAGTACTTGATATTGCCTTGAGGATTTTTTGATGTTGTTGGAACCTGGGATTGAACTCAGGCCCTTGCACTTGCCAGGCAAACACTTATTCAATTGAGCTATCTCCCTGGCTTCATGGGCTTGAGATAGCTGTTTTCTTCAGTGGAGAGGTCTAGCTCTCAGCCATGTGTGCTGGTGCATGCCTGTGATCTCAGCACTTGGGAGGCTGAGGCAGGAAGATCACCGCAATTTCAAGGCTGGCCTGAAATGCACAGTGAGACTCTATCTCAAGACAAACAAACAGTAAAACGCCTGAAATACACAGTGAGACTCTTATCTCAAAAAAAACAAACAGTAAAACGTATAACAGTCAAAGCACTGTTGTAGATTCTGAGCATGTAAAAATGAGTACAATGGCAGCTTTGGGAGCTCAGTCTAATAGATGGAGACAGCCACATAGAGAGCTGCTGATGAGAGCCAGGGAAAAGTAATGGGCGGAGGGGGCAGCACAGCATACTGTAGACATAAAAGCTGACATTCAGTTCCAAGGGAGTCAGGAATCTTCACACAGATGAGGAAAGGAAGGAAGAGACAAGAGCAGGAGGGGTGAAGAAACACCACAGGCTTGTGTGCACATCGCGTGTGCACAGGGAACAGAGAATGCTCAGTGTAAGGCTGGGTGTTAGGATGAAAAGGACCACAGAGAGTTTGGATTTTCACTGTCTACTTACTGATGTTCTTGTTTCTATTTTGCCTTACTCTAGAAAAGATGATACAGTATTGTGGTTGAGTTCATCTTTGAGCTGAGCATGGCAGCACACACCTATAATCCCAGCCACTCAGAAAGGTCACAGTCTGAGGCCCTTTCTCAAAGTCAAAAATGGTACAGCTTTGCAGTAGAGCACTTGCCTGGTGTGTGCAACACCCTGAGTTAGTGCCCAGTACCGCAAAAAAAAAACAAAGAAGTTCGCCTCTGATATATGTTAGTTGCTTAGGAATCTCCAAATGTTGCAGACTAAATCTTCTGTGGTCTACCCTTCCTCCTTCCCTCTCTTAGTTGAGGCAGGCTTGAACTCACTGTGGAGCCTATGCTGCCCTTTAGTTCTCTCTGTCCTCCTGCCTCAGCTTTCCCCTTGCTGGGATGGCAAGTGTGTGCCGCCTAATTTAGGGCACTCTTTTATCTTAGGAAATATTTATGGCTGTGATTCATCAAGACAGGATTGGTTCAACCCTCTTAAGGTATAGCGTCCATGTGGCATTATAGGTAGTTATGTTTGAACGGGCTAATCTGATGGCTTTATGGAGAGGGATTAAAGGAAGAACAAAATTGGAAGTAGGAAGACTGTTCAGGAGATTTCTGTTGATTGAGGTAAATAATGCCAAGACCTTAATCCATAGCAATATGTGTAATTAAGATAAAGAAAAAAATAATAGGGGACAACCCACTCAGGCCCCCTGTCTTGTCCCTTTGTGGGACAGGAGCTTTCTTTCTCTCAATAAATATATTCTGCTCATTAAAAAAAGAAAAGAAAATATCTTTTTTTTTGGTACCAGGAATTAAACTCACAACCTTATGCTTGCCAGACAGGTGTTGTACCTATGAGCTATATCCCTGCTCTCCTTCCCCCCATGCAGTTCAGAATGGCCTGGAACTTATGTAGCCCAGGCTGTCCTCAAATTCCTGGCAAACTGTCCTCCTAAGTGCTAGGTTTACAATTGTGTATCACTCAGCAAATGATAGATCTGAAATTACAAATAAGTAGAGAAAATAAAGTGGCCCCTTACAGTTAATGCTCTGCTCTGCTCTGCCCCAGGGTTTGTTACCTCGAGGTGAGAAGCCCAACCCTTTGAGGCAAAAGAATGCCAAGGTGAACCAGCTTCTCAAGGCTTCTCTGCCGAAGCTCACCAACGTGCAGCTCCTGGATACAGATGGGGGTTTCGTGCACTCGGACGGTGCCATCTCCTGCCATGACATGTTTGATTTCCTGCATCTCACAGGAGGGGGCTATGCAAAAATTTGCAAACCCCTCCATGAACTGATTATGCAGTTGCTTGAGGAAACACCGGAGGAGAAACAAACCACCATTGCCTGACTGACCTGCATCAGTGTTCATAGTGTCCCAGCTTCCTCAGATCAGTTACATCACTGGCACTACAGATCCTCTTTCTTAAGGCACTTTGCATTGTAGGATGTTCCTGGATGCTCCTATCTAGTGTTTGAAGGGGAGGAGGGATTTAAGCTGGTCCTGTATATAGGATGTTTATTTGACACAGGAGAAATGAGCCAAGGAAGATTGTTGTTGAATTCATTTGAAACTGGAGGGGACTTTTTAGTTGTATATGTGACACCTTCATTGAATTATCACTTTTTCCTAGAGCATCATCAAGCCCAAGTAATGAGAAATATAAAGATTTTTTTGCTTGGCTTTTTTTTCTGTGGATTATGTTATATATCATCAGAATCACAGCTACTTAGCTATAAAACAAGCCATTTTTTCCATTTTTTTAAGGTTTATAATTTAGCCTTTTGTATTTTGTTTTACTCAATAGTGTGTGCACAGTATTTTCTTAACATAAACATCAGATTAGGCGTACTTGTCACTCAAGTTTGGGAGATGCTATAGTTATAAGTGAATTTGTTCCACTCCTAAATTTTCCCAAGCTTAGCAGTAAGAAGCAGGTTTTACCCCCTCTGGGGAACTCTTTGGGGGACATTATTTTTATGCTGCTGAATATCATGTCCATATTAGACCCCTGCATGCAGCCTTTGCTTCCCTTTTCTCCACCTTTCTCTCTCTTCCTGACTGTTATTTCTTTGTTTACTGTATTTTTGAACTAGGACCTCAGTTGTTGAAAGTGTGCGTTCCCAACCGGTTACTCTTGTATTCCTGATATATGCTTCATTCCTGTGTGGCGCTCTGTGCTGTGGAGTCTGTGTGGTGTTACTCATACTAAGAGTTCTGGTTGGTTTTTCCATTAAAGCCTAATAACATTTCTGTTTTGTTTTGTTTTTTTAACATCTTTTTTTGAAAAAAAAAAAATTGGAACTTTTTCTCATTCCATAACATCTGACATTGTGTCAAGTCTTATAGTATCTTAAGGTGTGTTTGTGGTTTTTGTTTTTGTTTGTTTTTCTTCAGTTCTGGGGATCAAACATTGGGCCCACACATACTAGGAAAATGCTGTACCACTGAGCCTCACCCCCAGCCCTGTATCTTATATCGACTTAGTTCTTAAAATATATTGGTCAAGAAAGATTTGGCTTTTTTCATGGGGAGACAGTGAACCTGCTCTCAGAACATCATTGTATGTTTACATCAGCATTTTACTTAAAAGGAACTAAGTCCATCTTGACTTACAAGGTTTCTGACTAATGTAGCTTCATCTGAAAAGCTTTTTCAAGAGAGGTCCTTATAATCTCATGGCTTGCTTGAGCCAAAAGAACTTCTGCTCAGAAGAATAACAACAATGAATGGCTTGTTATTGAATGTACCTATGATATACCTACAAACTGGATCTACAAACTTGTTTAAGCTGGACCAGGTTGGGTATTGAAGTAACCCATCAAAATGTGCACTGCAGTGCACATTCTGTTTAATGTTCAAATTCACTAAAGTATGTGCTCTATGTTCTGCTCACAAAGCAAATGGGGAGGGAGGCTTCCTGTGCTGGAGTAAGGCTTATTGATTTGTCCTAAGATCTGCTTCTGACTGGGATGGATAAAAGTTGGGGTGTGTGTGAGTGTGTTAGCCTCTTTCTAGGAATTTGCTTTTGTCTTCTAGTCTTGGGAACGTATCATGTCATTAACAGAAAATACACATGGTGTTTACTAAACTTGTTTACTATATTGAAATTTCCTTTTTATTTTTAGTAGCCCAGGTTCTTGAGTTTTTCAAAACTGTGTTTTTTTTTTGTTTTTTTTTTTTTTTTTACCTTACATGAGGTGAGAGCGAAGCCAGAATTTTGTGTGCACAACAGTTACCGATCCAGGTCTTTTTGTGTCTGTCAGAGGGTGGGAATATGGTCCAAATAAACCCATTAGGTTACTCCTGTAGCATGTGCTTTAGCTTCTCTCTTGACTGCGTATCAAAATTCCTTTGTGAGCTGGCCTGCAGCTCCTTTGTTTATGTGTATAAACCTCAGATGTTACTACATTTTATATCTGCCAGAGCTCTTCAAGCAATAGTGTTTGAACCATTAGTCTTTTAAATAAAATTCTGCCCTATTGCCAATGTGCACATACTGAGTCCATTGTCATTTCTTGCCAGATATCTTTGCAGTGTTTTAGACAAAAAGCATTCATCTGTCTTTCTTTGGGTAACATCCCAGTTTGCTTGACAGAGCTTACTGCCAAGTCTATACTTTTTAAGATGTATACATTTAATGTTTTGTCCGTGTCTTCATTGTCATTGTGGAGGGACCACCTTTCTAGACAGTGAGCAGAGGCATTGTTCTTTTCCTTTCCTAGTGGGTTTTAATGCCTCTCCCCAGCATTCTTGCTACAGGGCAGCCAGTAACCACACTATTAGGATCTATGCAGGCTGTCTCAGAAGTGGTGGAATGAGGGGAGACGCACTGCCAAGGATAGCCTAATGTACATTGCTTTGCTGCCATTCCTTGTAGATTGCCCTGGACAGTTCTCTGGCTACCACTTTGGCTCTCTCTGAACTGTTGACATCTGCTTAAACCTGGATCTTCATTCAAAACTTTAACCCAGTAAAACAAATCTTAAGAAGCCCATGCCCTGTTAAGAATTGTAATGTTGTTTAAAACAAAAAATCCCAACTTTTAATTTTTTAACCTAGTCACTGTTTACACTTGTATGCTAACGCCTGAATTACTGTCTGTGCTGTGGATTATAAACATTATCAGTTCTTATATTTATTGCAGTGAAGAAGAAACTGAAAATATATGAAAAAGAGGAGCATGCCCAGGCTCCCGAGGCTGTGTGGATGTGTGTGGGAGCCGTGAGTGGGCACCTCTTGAGAGGAGGCTTTCCATGCAGGGGCCCAGGCTCCCCCATGGGACGCCTCTGGGGAGTCAGTGCTGCTGGCTGAATGAACCTCCCTGAGGGGAGCTTGTGACTGCTTTGGCAAGGTTTCCTTGACTAGTAGAACTCATCTGTTTTAGTGCATATTTCAATATAAATGTTGACATTTCACTCAAACTTGTTGATGTCTTTCTTTTATCGGTTTAGATTCCACGGGGGGGGGGGGGTGGAAATGGTTTTTGGTCTTTCCTTATCATGAGCAAATTGGATATTTCAATCAGCTTGATGCTTTTCTGTGGAATTGAATGTCTCAAGCCAACTCTTATCACTTGTCTTGTGGGATGTGAGAGCAGGGCTGAATGGGTGAGGAGTCATAAGGAATCTTGGGTAGATAAAGGGAAAAATGAACTGTTTCAGGGTGCTCAAGAGTATCTGGAAGTAACGCTTACACTATAAACTGACCCTTTTATTCTTGATTTTTATTTGTTTTTTAAATGTATTTAGTACAAGGTCTCACTACACAGATGAGACTCCTAGTAATCCTCCTGTTTTCAGCTTCCCAAATGCTGGGATTACAGGTGTGTGCCACCATGCCCTGTCTCAGTTGCTCTCTCAGCACACCCCAGGGTATTGAACTGCTAAGCTACCTGGCCGCCCCTACTTTTTTTTTTTTTTAACATAAGTTTAGTGTTGAGAATTTGTGTACAAAGAATATCCTGAGTTCTACTGTTTGTTCATTCATCACACTAACAATCACCAGTTATGTTGTATGTAAATTTTTGTAATCTTGGAAAATCTCTTCCCTGTTGCCCCCAGCTTTAACTTTCATAGTAGTAGCAGCAGCAGCGGCCTCAACCACAGCCATTTTGAGACAGCGTTTCCCTGTACAGCCCAGGCTGGCCTCAAGCTCAACAGTGATACACCTGCCTTCCCTCCTGAATGCTGGGATTACAGGTGTGCACCACCATGCCAGGCTTACCACCTTTAATTTGATCCTCCAAACAATTTGCACTGTTCTGTGTTCTTTTGTCATCTAGGTTTCAAAAACCCCTTAGGAGCCAGGTGTGGTGGTACATAGTCTGTGATGCCAGCACTCTACAAAGCTAAGACAAAAGGATTGCAAGTTTGAGCCCAGCTAAGTATGTAGGTCAGTGTGAAGGTAAATGCCCATAGCCACAAAATAAAGCCTCAGGATGTTGTGCTTTATTTATGTAGGTTCATCCCTGTTTTGCTATAGACCAAGGGGCCCACGGAATAGGAACTGTCAGAGGATCAGTTGTAATGTGTTTGGTTGCTCTAGGATTTGAACATAGCTTTGAACAGGCTTCAGAGACCTTGCCGTGCGACTCATTCAGCCTGAGGCATTTCACCTCTAGATATCGATGTGCTAAATTTATGACAGGTCCTTGCTTTCCTTTCAGTGGAAGGTTCTGGAACTAAATAACAATCTTTCCATTTGAAACAGCTTCTTTTGCTCTTTTTGCAGCCATTATACTCCAAATTCTATCTTTTGTGTGGTTATAAGAATTATTACATTCAAAGCATTGTTTAGCTGTCCTCTTCCTTTCTGAATTAAAATCTAAAAGGACAGACAAGATAGCTGAGGAAAAAAAAACAGGGCTGGGGAGATGGCTCAGTGGAATAAGCGCTTCCCTGGCAAGCTCAAGGGCCTGAGTTCAATCCTCCATTCCATTCCAAAAAATAAAAAAATATATAAAAACAAAGGATGTAGCTTGATGAGAAATGAAAAAAATATAAATACCTTAAAACATGGAGGCTTAAATTCTGTCAAAATATAGTGCAGGATTATAGTAGCCAAGTATAGGCACATGAACTTGTAATTCCAGCACTCTGGGAGGCTGAGGCAGGAGGATCCTAAGTTTAAACTTATCCTCAACGACTTAGGCACCCTTTTTCTTAAATTTTAGTAGTGCAGGTTTGTAATGCATAATGATCACAATCATTTTGGGGAGTTGCATATACATAACACATACTCTCCCCTTTCCCTCCGTGAGATCTTGTCTTAAAAAGGTTTGGGGATGTAGCCCAATGCAAAAGCCTTCATTCAAGCTGTAGCACCATGTTTATAAAAAATAGACTAGAGCTGACCAAATAGCTCAGTAGATTAAAGCGTCTGCAAGCAGACTCAGGGGCCAGGGGATCAATCCAGGGGCCTGAGTTTCTGGCCACGCCCAAGGGCCATGCTAAGACTGCAGTTGAGACGGCATGGTAGCGTTATCCCAGCTCTACAGGTAGATCACTCTGAGTCCGATCTAGTAGTGAGACTCTGAACACCCTGTAGACCCTTCCCTAAAATACAAAAAACAGTAGACTAGAGTTTGCAAATCTGCAAGCATGGTACGGGCACGTAATCCTAGCACTTGAGGTGTACAGGCAGGAGGATCACTGCAAACTTCAAGCCATCTTTAGCTGTGTAGCAAAATCCTAGCTTGAAAAAGACCCCTCCAAGAAAAAGTGGCCAGAGGCCAGGGAGATGGCTCAGTGGAATGTGCTTCCCTGGCAAGGGCAAGGGCCTGAGATCAATCCCCAGTTCTGCCAAAAAAAAAAAAAAAAAAAAGAATGGAACAGGGGCACAGATCTTACTTTATTGTCCAGTCTTTCAGTGACACCATGCTGCTGCTGGCTATATAATGACAGGGATTGGGTCTATTGCCTACGGAAGACCAAATTAAAAAAACATCATAGAACTTTTTATTAATTAGCCAGTGACCTGGGCCGGGGCTTTGGCCCAATGGAATAAGCGCCTCCCTAGCAAGCGCAATGGGCCTAAATTCAATCCCTGGTTCCGCCAAAAAAAAAAAAAAAAAAAAAAAAAAAAAAAAAAAAAAAAAAAAAAAAAAAAAAAAAAAAAAAAAAAAAAAAAAAAAAAAAAAAAAATTAGCCAGTGACCTTTGTGCACCAAGCCCCATTGGAGAAGACACAAAGGCCCAGTTCTTTGTTCCCTACCTGCTTTTATAGTTTTTTTGTTGCTGTGGCAACCAGACAGGAATGCAGTGCCCCCTATATCCTATAGGCAGAGGGATTTATGGCTAAGAATGGGCAAGCAGTCTGTATCTTACTGCCCTAAATTATCTCCTATGTGTTTGTGAAGTTCTGACAGGGCAGGGGAAGGAGTGAGGAAAGGGGTAATTTTAGGCAACATTGCTGCTGTGTAAATACTTCAGGCAAGGGTTAATTGAATTCTGCCTCAGTCTCTTCTACTTCTAAAAGTGAATAGGGTAGTATGCTAGATGCCATCCCTCACAGTTACACACTAAATGAGACATGACACATGCCTAGACCCAGCAGTCTGGGAGGCTGAGGTAGGAGGATCACAAATTCAAGTCCAACATAGACAATTTAGTATCTTTGCGAGACTATCTCAAAATTAAAATTGGGGATGCAGCTTGGCGGCACAGTGCCTGCCTGGCAAGGGCAAGGTCATGAGTTTGATTCCTAGTACAAAAAAAAAAAAAAGTATTATTCCTCTTACTGAAAAGAGTAAAAGTGGGCTGAGGAGATGGCTTAGTAAAATAAGTGCTTTGCTGGCAAGCACAAGCGCCTGTGTTCAATCCCCGGTTCTGCCAAAAAAGAGAAAAGGGTAAAAGTGAAACAGCATTTACTTAACAAGGCAGGTATGGTGTAGGATGGTGAAGCAGGAGGGTTGCCACAAATTCAAGGCCAACTTGCACTACAAAGCAAGACCTTGTCATATATATATATATATATATGCACAGTGAATAAATGTAATTATGCACTGCAAACATGTACTAACAAAACTTTTAAAAGTACAACTAAAGCAGATGCAATATGTACCTAGCACAAAAATTTCTGAGGCACATTTTGCTATTGCAGAAACTACATCGAACAATACTTTTAGAGGAAAGTGAGAAAAGAGAAAAGCCTAGGCTGATTCAGAAGAGCGAAGGTATTATGAAAGACAGTCAACTCGTAGCCAATGGGGTTATGCAAGGTTGCGGGTTAGCCTGGGACATGAGCTGGAGTTTAGAGAGGGGTCCCTTTTACAGAGAACAAGTCTTTGCTGTGGAGGAATAAGGACTTGGTACCTGTATGCATTCCTTGGAGCCAGTCAAGAAAAGGGCAAAGTTCCTCTAATTTATTGGGCAGAGTACTGTGCTGTCCTAGAATTGGAGGAGAGCTGCCCTTTGTTGTGTTTTGTGATTTTCATTTTATTGTTTTTTGGGTTTTGTTTTGTTTTTGTATCTTAGGGAAAGGTCTACAGGGTGTTTGGGGTCTCACTACTAGACCTGACTCTTAGTGATCCGTCTGTTTACAGCCTCCCAAGAGCTGAGATTATAGGCTCGTGCCACCACACCCTGTCTGTCTCAGTTGCTGTCTTGGGGCCAGGGAGATGGCTCAGTGGAATAAGAGCTTCTCTGGCAAGCTCTCCAGCCTGAGTTCAATCCCCGATGTCTCACCTCCAAAAAAAAATATCAATTGCTGTCTCAGGTACCTGGGGCAGGGCCAGCAGAACAGGTCCCATAGATCAAACCCTGGCCTCTGCCTGCTTGCAGGTGCTTTAATCTGCTGAGCTATTTGCTCCCCCATTTTAGTGTGTGTGTGTGTGTGTGTGTGTGTGTGTGTGTGTTGGTAGTGGAAAAAAAAACAGTTGTACTGTAGTGCTGAGCTGCTGAACTACATGTCCAACTCCCCCACCTTTACAATTTGGAATAAGGTTGTGTTAAGTAGCCCAATCTGAGCTTGCACGTGTAAGGTCCTGCCGCCTTAGCCTCCTGAGGAGCTGTAGTTAGGTATCTACTACTGTGCTTGACATGGGCTGCCAGCTTTTATAGGTGATCTTTGGGGCACAGATTGGAGTTGATCAATTATTTATCTGCCTGCTTCCTGTAACCTGATGACCAGCCTTGTCTCCTGGAAAGCACTACACTGGTTGCATCACATGCAAAGAGGAAACCAGCTGAGGGCCTGCGTGTCTTGAGGCCACATGCCTGTATGGCTGGAGAAAGCCCCACTTTAGGAAATGGAAAGTGACTGACACGTCTTGCAGAAAGTCCTGCCCACTTGGTCAAAGCTGCTCTCTCTTGTCTCTCCTTGTGTTTTTTAGACATTACCTTAAGTGGTGAGTGCAGCCAAGCCCGGCAGCACTGTGCATTATTTAGCACAATGGGAATGAGAAGGCCTGAGCTGAATTCGCCTAACACACACAATGCAGAGTTTAACTATTAGAACTTCTTGGCATCTCAGTTGTTTCTTTTGTGGTGCCAGGGATCCTGCCCAGATGTATGTATATATATTTAGTGCAGGGTCTACAGGGTCTCACTACACAGATCAAACTCCCAAGCATTGGGATTACAGGCCTGCACCACTATTCCCAGTCTCAATAGCCCTCTCAGTATGCCCTAAGGGTGGGGCCCGAATGGCAGGCCAGGAAGTGAACCCAGGTCCCTGCATCTGCCTAAATAGGAGCTTTAATCTGAGCTATCAGAGCCTGCCAAATGGCTCAGCAGATTAAAGCACCTGCAAGCAAGTACAGAGAATGGGTTCAATCCCAGGCCTGTCTTACTGGCCCCATCCTCAGGGTGGGGAGCGCTGAGATGGCAATTGAGACTGGGGCTGGTGGCTTATGCCTGTTACCCCAGCCCTTAGGAGGCTGTAAACAGGCAGATCATTACAAGCCTATCTAGTAGTGAGACCCTGAACACCCTGTAGACCTTTCCCTAAAATATGAAAATAAAAAAATCTGAGCTATCTGGCCAGCCTTATTTATCTTTTTGATAGTGTCTCACTATGCAGTTTAGGCTGGCCTTGAGCTCACTTTGTAGTACAGACTAGTCTCAAACTTGCAATGATGCTCCTGCCTTAGCCTCCTAAGTGCTGGTATTATAGATGGGGCCATCATGCCCAGCTTCTAGATTTTTGAAATTTGTTTTTGTTTCTTTCTGCTACTTTTTTTTGTTTTAGAACTGGGGATTGAACTCAGGCCCTTGTACTTGCCAGGGAAGCGCTTATTCAACTGAGCCATCTCCCTGGCATTTTGGTTTCTTTTTAGTACTGGGAATTGAACTCAGAACCTTGTACTTGCCAGGCAGGCACTTGTACCCCTGAGCTGTATCTCCAACCTTTATTTTTAAATTTTATTTTTAAGTGTCTTTATTTTGAGATAGCACCTGGTCTCTCCCCTTCTTTTTTTTTTTTTTTTTTTTTTTTTTTTGTGGAACCAGGGATTGAACTAAACCCTTGTGCTTGCCAAGGAAGTGCTTATTCCACTGAGCCATCTCCCCCTGGCTCCGATTTTTTAAATTTGAAGACAAGGTGTTGCTAAGTTGCCCAGGCTGGTGAACATGGTGATCCTCCTTCCATGGCCTCCTGAATAGCTGTGAGGATTTGGGGTTATAGCCTTGAGCCACCATAAAAATGACTCTGGTGTGTGTGTGTGTGTGCGCACACGCACACGCACGTGCACATGCCAATGCCCAGGATAGAAAACCCCGGACCTCACACAGACCACAGAGAGGCTCTATCTCAAAGTCCTTGCTTGTACCATGAAACCTTGATATAAGTTTGAGACTTGTCTTCAGAACAGCAGGATAATTCCTGTATTGTTAGTTGATTCGCAGTCTACTGTATCTATCTTCACAGACCTTGAAGGAGAGATAACCAGGAGAAGGGAAAGCTGGGACAATGCAGAACTTACCAGTGCAGGACTTGCTGCGGTTTCTTTTGCTTCAGCAATTCTTTTTGAGCCCCACATGGATGCAATGAACCCTTTTTATGGTCATGATGCAGACAAGGGACCCTCAAGTCTGCCTCCTTCTGATGGGTTAGTTTTGCAGCTTTTTTATCTGGCCAGTCGAACCATTTGTTCCTAAATTAGGTGCTTGATTGGACTCAGGTCATCTACTGACTGTGATGCTCACTGTATCCTGCTCCTGGTGTCATCTTCAGCACATCCTCATGATTCCCTGAGCCAGTGGAGGAAGCCTCACCACCCTCTGCCCCAAACTTCACAAATCTCCATGACTTCAGATGGAGCTGGGCCCAGTGCAGCCTGGGAGCCATGTTTGTTGCTTGGTAAACAGTCCTGATTCTTTAACTCATGTGGCATTCAAGTTCAGAAGGGTCCACAGGGAAACAGGCATCATCTGAGCCTTATGACCCCACCTACTCTCTTCAGGACCAGCTTGGGTCAAGCTTTTTGTATAATATGGCAGAGAATGCAGTGTGGAAAGCCAGATACTGGCCTGAGACTCCACATCTCGCCTCTGCACTCACAAATCTGGCTTTGAGGCCCAGCTCTGCCCTTTTATGCTTCTGCAGGCAACAAAAAAAGCTTTCTGTCCTCTCCACCAGATCTCAGAAAGGGCCTATTCATAAGTGAGCTCTACTGTTTCCTCCCTGTAAGGTGGGGTGAGGAAGGTTCTGCAGACCTGAGAAACAGCTAGAAAATCTCAGGCTGTTGCCTTACCCCAGCTGAACTCTGGGTTCTGGGGATCTAGAGGTTAAGCTCTGAGACTTGCAAGAGTGCAGAATCCCTCTGGGTTTGCTTGAGTCTGTTTCTTTCAAAATGCCAGGCGGTAGGGGCCAGGGAGATGGCTATGTGGAATAAACACTTACCTGGCAAGTGTAAGGGCCTGAGTTTAATCCCCAGTTCCACCAAAAAAAAAAAGATACCAGCCAACAGTTGTGTAGACCTAGGACAACAGTTTGCAATCCATATTGCAAAAGCTGCTGAAGTGCCCAGCATGTTGGCACTGGCCTACAATCCCAGGACCCAGTAGGCTGAGGTGGGAGGATTGCCACAGGTTCAGAGCTAGCCTAAAATACATAGCCAGACCTTGTCTCAAAACACACAGACAGACAAGACAATTTCCCAGAGTTTTTGCTAAAATACAGATGTGGGCAAGATAACCAGGACAAGAAAACCCTGTGACAGGGCAGAACTTACCAGTGTAGTATGTTGGAGTACCCTGTAATCCTAGCACTTGCCCTTGTACTCAGGAAGCTGAGGCAGGAGGATTGTGAGTTCAAGGCCAACCTAGGCTACCTCATAAGCTCTTGTCTTAAATCAAACAAGTAAGGTTGTTGTTTTTTGTGTTTTGTTTTGTTTTTTTCTTTTTTGGGTATCAGAAATTGAACTCAGGACCTTGTGGTTGCCAAGCAAGTGCTTGTGCCACTGAGCTATCTCTCCAGCTTTATAAGCAGGTTTTTGAAGTCCACTATGATTCACTAAGTGTGGACTAGAGCCCCATATGTGAATGTTAGACAGCCACAGATTTTGCCTCAGACACTGAGGCCAACACCCAGGGCTTCAGCCAGCCAATAGCCGCTGCCCTGTGACCTTCAGCGTGTTCTCACAACACCCAGGAAAGTTCCTGGCACACAGCAGACCATTTAGATTGCATCAGCCTAGGAGATCAGTGTGAGAGTGTTTCTTAGAACTCTAGAGTATTTCCTGGAAATGAAGTAGGACAGAAGAAATAAAGTTAGGTGGGAAAGAGAAAATCATATTTTAAAAATTGTGATTTTTTTTTTTCTTTTTCTGTATTTAAGACAGGTTCTACAGGGTCTCAGTATGGATTCTCCTGTTTTTAAAAAGCCTCCCAAGCGCTGGGATTACAGGCTTGGCACCACCACGCCCTGTCTCAATGTCTCAACATGCCCCACAGGCGAGGCGGGCACAGCATGCTGGGGATGGAACCTGGCCTCTGTGCCCTGCCTAAGCAGGCACGTTGGTCCACTGAGCTATCAGGCTGGCCCAAAAGATTGTGCTTTGATGAAGAATGCAACTTTAGGACATAAAGTTACTCAAGGTTATCAGTATCTCTATCACCTTATTCTTTTCACACAGGGCAACCTATTTAAAATCCCTAAAAGATACTCTAAACCCCTTGGTTAGCTTAGTTGTTAGAGGGCAAAAACCTGCCTTAAAATAGAAAAACATATTCAAAATTTTCAAAACATTTTTTGGAAAACAGATCACTCATTAAAAACAAAGTAAGGGGGCTGGGGTGATAGCTCAGTAGGATAAGGGTTTGCCTGGCAAGCGCAGGTCCTGAGTTCAATCCCTAGTACCACAGAAAAAGCAAAACAAACAAACAAAAAAACATAACAAAAAAGCCCAACTTTAGAACTAGGCCCATGCTTTTTGTCTGGGAAGTAGATCATCATTTTTACCTGTCAACTGAGTTATTTTCTTTCCACCTACAACCATCAGTTTTCTTATGTAAACCAAGCCCAATCTTTCTATAGATTCACAAATTCCACCAATTTCCATCATCAAACCCACATAAACATGGTCTTGTGGACATCCAACCACAAAGCCTCTCCACAAGGCTCCTACACCATCTCTTTGAGTACTTTTAAAATGCTGCCCAATGAATGCCTTCATGTCTCTTACTGACTTGTCCTAAGTCCTTTTTCTATGGTGCGAATCTCTGGCACTACAATCTGCCCTGTGGGTGGTTCCCTGTCTGTCTCAGCTTTGGGGACCTCCTTGGACCCTGTCTTGTGCCAGAAAGATGAGCGGAGTCACCATGAGAAAAAGAAGTCTGCTCATTTGGAATTACAGAAATCCACACCTGGATTCTCCAACAGAGACAGCTGACTATATGGAGAAATATTATATATATATATATATATATATATATATATATATATATATATAGTTTTGTTTTTTTTTCTAAAGATTTTTGAAAAATATCTTGAACTCACAGCAATTCTCTTACCTCGGATTACAGGCATGTGCCACCATGCCCACCTTCAAAATGTGTTTCTGTGTTTGGAACATACATTGTTTATGTAGTGTCATAGCCACAATTTCTACTCACATGTGTACTAAAGTTTTAAGTATCACTTTTGATGGTTTCGTGATTAACAGTGCGTTTAACCACTCCCTCATTCTGTTTTTTGGGTTTATTTTTTTTGGTGGAACCAGGGATTGAATTCATGACCCTGTGGTTGCCAGACAAGCAGTTATTCTACTGAGCTATCTTCCTGAGCCTACTCCCTCATTCTGGACATTCAAGTTGTTTCCTATGAAACAACTCACACTTTATATTTATTTCTGATTCCTTATCACAAAGTCCCAGGAGTGGAATTACTAGGTCAAAGGTCATGAAGCTCTAAGTTTCTTAAAACCCAAACCAAAATACTTCCAAACGTTTTCGCGGATTAGTAATGGTCAGTGTCCTCCGGTGAGATTCGTAAGCGCTTTTTGCAGAGAAGAGGCCAAAGAGCCCACCGTCTCGGAAGGCGTCCCTGCAGCGGAGGAGGAGGCTGGAATTTCCACTTGTCATTCTGCCTCACCTTCCACTCCACCGGCAGGTCCACCGTCCAATTCACGAATGCTAGGAGTCCTTCGCAGAATAAAAACTGGAGCAGAAATAGAGCAGAGGACACCAGCGGTGATGGTGATGGGTAGGGGCTCCCTGTGTCTGAGCAGAGAAAAATCTGCCAACAAGAAGCCAGCACTTGGAAATCCTTCTTAGAAACACTCACCTAGTCTAAAGTGAGCTTCCGAAGCCTGCCGGCGTGAGGAATCCGAAGGCCAGAGCTAGACCGTAGTTGAAGAAGGCGTGACCAGCTTTCGCCTCGGGCTGGAGGGTTGCGGCCTCTTTAAGGGCAAATACTGGAGCTGGCCCTTTAAATCCGTGTCAGCCTCTCCTGACGTCACGGCCGGCCTCGCTGTTTACCGCGGCGCCGCGCCGCTCACTCGCCCGCATCCCGAGCTCCCAGCGCCTCGGCGGCGGCGCGTCCGCCTGCTCCTGGGGGGCCCGTGCCCGCCAGAGCCCGCCCCCCCCGGCGCGCGCCTGCCCTTGGCCCCCGCCCCTCGCTGGCGTCCCCGGGCTCCCGGCAACCAGCCGCCCGCGTTCTGCCGCCCGGGCCGCGAGCCGGGGTCCCCGAGCCGCCGCACCCTGCGCCCGCGCCCGCGCCCCTCCGCTCGCGGCCCGGGGAGGGGACGCTTGCTAATCTCGGGCCGGGGTTAAAGTTCTGGTCCTGGTGAGATGCTGGAACCTGCGGCCGCGGCCGCAGCCCGTCCCGGAGGTGTCCCGTCGCCCGCCGCCGCCGCCCGCACCGCCGCCTCCGCCGCCCTTCCGGGGCCATGTTCGCCCCGGGCTTGCCCTTCTTGGTGCTCCTGGTGGCCTCGGTCGAGAGCCACCTGGGGGTCCTGGGGCCCAAGAACGTCTCGCAAAAAGACGCCGAGTTCGAGCGCATCTACGCGGATGAGGTCAACAGCGAGCTGGTCAACATCTACACCTTCAATCACACTGTGACCCGCAACCGGGTGAGGCTGGGCCGGCCGGGTGGGGGGCGAGGGGATGGGCCGACCGGGCCAGGCCACCGAGCCATCTGTCCTGCCGGTCGCCTCCCAGAACTGCCCCGGAGCCGCCTCTGCGGTCCTTCCTTGGCCCCTAGCGTTTCTCCGAAGTTCCACCTGGACAGGGTGTTTAGTTTTGCTTTCTTTGAGACAGTCTCGCAGTGTGGTTAGCCTGGGCTAGAGTTCAGTAATACGCCAGGTTGGCCTGGAACCTTGGAGCGATCCTGCCTCAGCCTCCCAGGTACTGGAATTACAGGAGCTCTCAGCCACACCCAGTTCTAGTTTTTGAAGTGGACCTTTTTTCTTCTCTTCCACCGCTTCCCCCACTCACCAGCTGTGTTCTGAGCTGGCCTGGCTTGCTTCCTACACAACCCTTCACAACCCAGCAGCCCTGTGTGGTCCTGTGTGCTCCCAGATTTGTCTAGACAACCCCAGGAGATGAGACAGGCCCAGAGCTGAAAAGATTTTCTCCTGGGAGATGAATGCAAGACTTTTCTGTCTTCTTCCTATTTCAGAGAATGCCGTTTGGCCTTGTAAGGGCTGCAGAGATAAGGCCAACTGCAAGTTAGGTAGCAGGAGAAAGGGAGCTTGTACCCTGTGAAGAATCCATCTCAGCCAGCAACTTAACCACTACTTCCTCCTCCTCCTCCCTCTTCCTCCTTGTCCCCCTCCTTCATCGCTTTCTCCTCCTCTCTTCTTCCTTCCTCTTCTTGCTCTTTTTGAGACAGTAGTTCACTGTGCAGTACAAGCTGGTCTTCAACTTCCTGTGTAGCAGACTGTGGACTTCTGATCCTCCTGCTTCAGCCTCCCAAGTGTGCTTGTCAGCCTTCGGCGTGTGCTTGTCGTCACTCTGGCTTCTCTTTCATTTCCTCCCAGCCTCAGAAGTTGAGACTGGGCCTAGTCAGGTCTGAGAGGTCTGTGGCTCCTGTTGTCTTTCTCCTCTCTCCTCGGAACTGGATTGATTACTAGGAAGCAGTAGAGGTGAAAATGGACAGTCTTGGATCTTTTTTTCCCCCTGAATGTACAGGGCTTGGTTTCTGGCAAGCCAAGATTGCCCTCATTGCCTGTTCCCTGAAGTGTGATTGCTGGCTACTTGGAGTCCCTTCCTCTCTCTGTCCTCTATCTAGGGCCACCCAGATGCAGAGCTGTGGCGATGTCCACTTCGTTGGGAAAGCTCCCTTGAGCCTGGGGTTTTGGCATCTATTCACATCTACTCTCAGGATTTTTAAGCTCCCCTGTCTGCTGTACAGTATCTAGAGCTAAAAATAGGAATGTTATTTTAACGGAAGGGGAAACTGAGACACAGAAGTAGAGAGTGACCTCTACAGTCCTGGTCAGAGCTAAAGATATACTTAGCTTTCAGCATCTCTTCCCTCCCCACATCATTCTCCTACCACCATCCCTGCTGGGCTCTGGCCTCAGTTTAGTTGTTGAACCAGAGCCTCCCACTGGTTTCCTGGCTCGCAAGGAAGATGATCACTTCTTGCTCTTGTGTGTGTGTTTGTGTGTGTGTGTGTTTGTGTTTGTGTGTGGGTGTGCGCATGCACAGTCGAGTGCATCCTGTGTGCATGGGTGGAATGGGGTATCCTGCAGACACTGAAGGTCCCTGCCAGGACCTGGGTCCTGCTGTCCTGCATGCACCTGCAGCCAAGAGTCCACCTTTTCCTGCACCTCTCCCCCAACTTGGCACCAGTCCCTCCTGGAGATGGGCCCTGCTGTAGCAGAGGACAGTGGATGGCTTCCCAGACGTGCCAGGACAGCTGAGGGAAGGAGAGCAGGGCTCGTCTTTGGAGCCTTACGTTGGGGCGAGGGCAGAGGTGTGAGGATGTTTCCTTGTCACCTGCAGACAGAAGGTGTGCGTGTATCTGTGAATGTCCTGAACAAGCAGAAGGGAGCGCCTTTGCTGTTTGTGGTCCGTCAGAAGGAGGCTGTGGTGTCCTTCCAGGTGCCCCTAATCCTGCGAGGGCTGTGAGTAGGAACTGGGGCTTAGGGAGGGGTTGGCCTAGGCCAGTCCTTGCACAGAACCTCACCAGGAGCCCCCCTCCTTCTCCCCTTTTAGTGCTTGAGGCTGGCTAGTGGCCTGGAGGCCATGCCGGTTAGCTTGGAGCTTGTCAGCATGGGAGGTGTGGGAACCTGACTGCAGGAATTGGGGCCTCACTCCACTGGAGTGGTCAGCCTGCTGGGACAGCAGTCACAGACTGACTCTGCTCTGGGCTACAGGTTTCAGCGCAAGTACCTCTATCAGAAAGTAGAGCGGACGCTGTGTCAGCCTCCCACCAAGAACGAGTCTGAAGTCCAATTCTTCTATGTGGACGTGTCCACACTGTCACCAGTCAATACCACGTATCAACTCCGGGTCAGCCGGATAGATGACTTTGTGCTCAGGTCTGTGGGGTGGAGTGAGGGAGTCTCTGGGGATTGGCTTCCTTTTCAAGCTCTGGGAGTGACTTAGAGATCCTTCTGTGCCCTGCAGGACCGGAGAGCAATTCAGCTTCAATACCACTGCAGCCCAGCCCCAGGTAAAATCCTCTGTCCTCCTCATCCCCACACCCCCATCAAGGGACTGGTGGTCCGTGGGGGCCTAACTGCAGATCAGGAGTGGTTGCATCCTCTGGAGGGGCTCTGGAAGCAGGAGCTCTGGCCTACAGTGGTGAGAGGCAGGCAGCAGTATGCTGTAGAGACATGAGTCAGGTTGCCATCCTCCCATCTCATAACTATCCTGAGTGCCCATAAGGCTGCTCGCAG
>PVKA01027878.1:0-30028 GCA_004027165.1 Ctenomys sociabilis | reverse complement strand
TACAGGTTTTAAAGTAAAGCTTAATACTTTAGAATGCAAATTTAGAATGACATTTTTCAGACAGGTTCTCTCTCTGTGTATCTTCCTCATGATTAATGCTACAGAACTAGTGAAATAGATCAGCAGACTAAAGCACCTGCAAGCAGGCCCAAGGGCCTGGGGCTTGATCCCCAGGCCTGTTGTTCTGGCCCAGCTCCCAGGGCGCACTGACACAGCTATTTAGACTGGGCACCATGGCGTGTGACTCCCAGCTCTCCGGAGGCTGTAAACAGGCGGATCACTATGAGTCCGATCTAGTAGTGAGACCCTGAACACACTGTAGACCCTTCCTTAAACAAAACATGATACAGAAAAAAATGATTAGTGCTACAACCACATTGAACTTCATTTTATTATCAGTCAAGTTCAGTTTTAATTAAAATATCGTTGCATTCCATTTCCTGGTCTGGTATTTTCTTTGGCTTTCTCTGTCCATATTTCATTCCTTTCAATAGCCTAAGTATTATTAGTAAAGTATTTGTAATTTTTGGAGCTTAAATGCACCTGCCAAGTGTCAAAATGACAAAGGGAGTAGCTCTGTGCATCCGTGTGAGTAAGGTGACAGAGAGCTGGTGTCTCTGCTGCCTGTAGGAGCATCAAGATGAGGAAAGCAGAGATAGGAGAGCGGGCTCCATACACACAAATTGTTCTGCAAGACAGTGACACACTTCGCATCCACTTAGCCTTCACTAACCACCATGTCTTGTCCACGCTAATGCCTTAAACAGGCAAGGAAGTACGGTTTTTTTTTCCATTTATTTTTATTTTATTAAAATACAAATGTCAATCAGACAGTTTCAAGACACCTTAACCATACAGAGTCGATGAATTAATACATTGCAAACTGTTTTCATAATGTTTTGGTATTGTACAAGGTGCATACATGATATTATATTTACAGGTATTATTTTTTAATAATTGAATGCAACGTGGAACAGAACATGGACAAGTACTAAAATCTGCCAAATCCGCCAAAAGAGAATTCATCATTTCAGCTTAGTTTCCACGGTTCTTTGAATCAAGAAGCAGTTGATGGGAATTTTTACATGGTTTATGTTCTTTTGTGTTGTTGCTTTTTTAGTATTTTAACATGATGGTTCTCATTTCAGTATGAATGAGAAGGACTCTTTATGTTTTCTACCAGTGCTGAGTTTCCAATCTTTCTATTATAATTTAAGCAACATGTGAGCAGAATCTCTGTCCTCTTTTCTTCTTTGTTTCATTTTTTTGTCACAAAGACTGAAAAAAGTCCTAGGTAGCAAATATTGCTTAATAGTTAAATATTACTTAATGAAGTATATTTCTTTTACTGATATTATCGAGTATTCGAACAAGGTTTCACATGAAAGAAATCATTTTGTATTTGCAAAATTCTAGTTGATTTAAATACTTCAAAGAAACATAAATCAACTAAACTACATTTCTAGTTTGCTGGAGTCAAAATAAGGTGACAAAGTAACATTAGTTTATTGGGATCATATTTTAACTGATATAAGATACAGGTTATTACATTGCATACATGTTTTCTTGAAATATTTTATTTTATTTTATGTTTTAAAGATTTATTCTTTTATTTGGTACCGGTTCTCACTGCACAGCTCAGATTCATACTGATATCCTGTCTCAGTCTTCCCAGCGCTGGGATTACAGGCTTGTGCCACACACCAGGTTTTGGTGCACAGCTCAGCACACCAGGGGACAAGGTCAGCACAGTAGGAGGTACTAGGGATCAAACCCGGGCCCTCATGCTTGCCAGGCAGGTGCTTAAATTGCTGAGTTATCTTGTCAACCCAAAAAATCTTTTTTTAAAAAAATAATTTTGCTATCCTTATTCTCTTTCTGTAGCTCTCTCTCTCTCTCTGTCTCTCTCTGTCTCTCTCTGTCTCTCTCTCTCTCTCTCTCTCTCTCTCTCTCTCTCTCTCTCTCTCTCTCTCTCTAATTGCCTAGGTAGACATTATTAAAAATCTGAAGAATGAGTTTTGTTCTTCATGCTTAATTTTAGTAAGAACTCAGGATGACATCACCTGTGAAGGATGACTATGCTAGGAAAGTGTACAAAATATAAAAATGCTTTGGTATCCTTTATTTTTACTAAATTATTTTTGCTCAATTTCCCATGGTTTTTCAGCATATTCCTCAGGCTCATGCTCTAGTGGTGTCCTCACGTGTCTTTCCATGGTACGATACCCTCCAGCACAATTTCAGGCTGAGAGAGAATAGATGGCATGTTTGAGGTCTTCCTGGGGCTCTGCTGCTTCTAACTATTCAGGAAATAGACCTGACACTTGTTCCAGGAGCTGATTTGTTACATTTTTACAACTACTAAATTAGTTTTACATTTGATAGCCTTGAAATATTTATTACGACAAGTTTGGTAAGAGATCATGCATTTTTTCAGAATCTATTGAGATCTCTTCTCTCATATTTAAACCATGCATCCAGGAACCAGAAGCTGCCAATGTGATTATTAAATTATGAAGTCATTTCCATATGTTGTTAAAAATTAGACTGATTTATTCAGTTCATGCATGGAATTTTCACCTTGACTATCTCTGTATGCTGATATCTGACATCTAAACAACTATGTATCCAGGACAGTAATGTGTAGTACAGTAACCATGCTTGAATACCTCTTGTGTTAGTCTTCTAAACATAATTCTTTCTAATTTTTTAAAATTAGTGTAGAAAAAAGTTATTACTACACTATCTTTAAAGTAAAATTTTCAAAGATAAGGAAAAAATATGGTTTCTTGGAAGCACGTGGTAATATTAAAATGTTTGTCCAGTCTTGCATAACTACATCCATTAATCTGAGCAACAGATTTGACAATAAAAATGGATAATATAATAACTATTGTTAATTAGCTATTCTTCTATTGAAAATCTGTAACCTATGTTTGTTTGTTTTTTTAAACAGAAGCACTGTTTTTTATAACGGTTTTTCAAAGATAACCAAATATTAAAAGACTAAACAAGTTATTTGGAATATTCTACAATATTTTACTAGAACTTGGTTTTATTAATGTGGACGATTAATACCATCCACAAGACAACAACGTTATAACTAAATGTGATGTTATTATAAGGTAAATTTGAAATGAATTCTCTTTACACTGCGCCGTTTTTATAGTTCTGGGAAGGCCCTGCAGATGCTAACCAAGGACCCTAGCTTTCAGTTATATGCCCAGTCTACTTTTTTTCCTTATATTGCTATTTAATTAAAAAAAATAAGAAGAACTTGCCACCTTATAACCAGTTCAAAACAGATTAATCAGAACAATATAAAAGAACAGTGTATACTGAATTATTCGATCCATTGTGGCTCTTGAAGAGAGACAGTGGTACCTTCCAGGCAAGCACAAAGTCCTGGGGGGAAAAGATAAAGGAGAGAGAGAGAGAGAGAGAGAGAGAAGGAAGGAAGGAAGAAAGAAAGGAAGGAAGGAAGGAAGGAAGGAAGGAAGGAAGGAAGGAAGGAAGGAAGGAAGGAAGGAAGGTCATCCAGCCACCATATAGTTCACATGCACTCTTGGTAACTTGTATGAAATGCTTGTAATGTTTCTCTTTGACTATGGCATAAATGTAGAGCAATGCCAGAAACCCATCCATGACAACAGTCAAAATTTCCACTGACACAATGGTTGGATCAAGCTAAAGCCACCTTGAATCAGGTTTGCTATATTCTTTCCACAAAGATGCAGTCAAGCCATTGGAATTGGCAGTGGCTCTACTAAGGTAGACAAAAGCACCTTCTAGCGCGAGGTACACCAGGGTGTCATAGCACAGCCAGGCACGCGCCCTGCTGTCAGCTGCCCCAGTCCGAGGGCCAAGCGCACGCGCAGCATGCTGCCTGCTGCCAGCAGCACGGTCACAGCAGCAGCAAGTGGCTTGCCATGGACCGCCGCTCCAGGTCAGCACCCAGGTCCGCGAAGCCCAAAAGCCTTGTAGCCTATGTTTTGTTGTATGTTTCTGTCTTTGTTTCTCCTATTTGTTTTTGCTTTTCTTTTTACCCTTCAAAATAAAATAAAATTTAAAAAATCAATATATACTGTACACCAAGGTCAGTGACTTCATTTTTTTCCCCAAAAATATGTCATTGTGTATTAAAAGATTTTTTTTTATCCAGAACATAAAGTAAAATTCATAATATCTACTTGTTGGCACAATAGGCATGAGTCATATTTTAATGAAAACACAACCAAATGCATTATTTCAGAGGTGATCAAGTGTGAATATTTAAACAAAACCAGGACTTTCTAAGTTACACAAAAATGTCTCTCACCACTGACTGTCACATTTTTCTTGTATTTTCATAACTAAACATTTTATTTTTATTTTTTTCAAGGAAGGAAAGATTTATTTAGCTCACAGTTTGTGGAGGTTTTATACTCGGCTGGCTCTAGGGCAGAGTGATACATGAAAGATGGCAACAGTTTATAGTTTCAGAAAACAGAAAAGGGAGGGGACCTGCCAGGCTAACTCTGTTTAAGCCCTTGCTCATGCAAATGCAGTCAAGCTAGGGTACCATGGTTAGATTCCCACCTCCACCTGCAAGAGGAGAAGCAGCCATAGCTGCTAGCTAGCCTCTCTTCCTTCCTTACATTGTATGCAGATTATTCTCCCTAGGGTGGTATAGCACTCACACCCATAATCCCTGCATTGGATCATGAATTCATTACAAAGTCTAGAAGCCACCCCATGACTGCATGGCACTTTGGTGGGATAACTAGACATAAGCCGTAACATTCTGCCCATGGTCCACTAAAGACTCATGCACATTCCTTTAGGCAAAAGGCATTTTAGCCCATCTCCAAGAGTTGCCAAACTCCTCACAGTGTTAGCATTGCTGAAAAGTCCAAGTCCCTTTAAATCAATACTGAGTCCTTTTCCTTGTTGCATTTCTTCTTTGCTGACTCTTCCATATATTCCAACACTGCTCTGTTTTCACTGGGCATCTTTTTAGAACATAGTCAAGATTCACTTCTTGCTGTGAACTGTCACATGCTTCCATCCCCCCTGTTCACAGTCACATTTTTTTAAAGCCATGTTGATGTAAATGTGCCTAAATTTTGGATTTTACAAAAAATGCTGTGATTATCTATTATTTTTTCCAATAAACTCATTTTTTGGCCTCTTGCTGTTTTGAAGACATGACCTACGATGCACATAGACTCACCACTAATGTAATTTGCCATTGGTTAGTTTATTTCCATGGTCAGATATGAAATTTTTCTCTCTCATTTCATGCAATTAGTGTGAGTTTAGGAAAAATTCTAGTAACTCAAGCAGAAAGTGTCCATATTATAAATCATGTTAAGTTTCAAGATTCACAGTAATTATTCTCAAAGAAGGCCTTGATTAATTTTTCATTTTCAATCAAAATTAAGATCTATTCATAGAACTAGAATTTTATTTTAAAGCTTAATTAAAGTATAATTTATGTATAAATTTGCTCCAAGTTAATATATGCAATTTTGGGGTTTAGACATATGAAAACACCTGTGATACAATATAAGATTTAAATTGATAAACCTTTCCATTTTGAAAAGTTTCCGTATGTACATGCTTTTGGAATTAATGTGAATTGATAACAAGGCTTGCCTTTTAGATATTTAAACATTATAAAAATTACAATCTTAGATGTTGTGCTATAAAACAGAGTATTGCTTTTCCATAACTGAAACTTTATACTCATGAAACAACAATTTCCTTTGTCCTCCCTGTTTTCCTTAGAAGTCACCACTTTACTCTGTGCTTCACTGCATTTTACTATTTCACACACATTAAGTTGGGTTACTGATATTGCAGAACATGCCAAGATAATCAACTTAAAATGAAGGAGGGCTTATTTTCCTTTAGAGCTTTGGAGGTGTCAGTTATCATTTATCATTCTGAGCTAATATCAAGGTACAAAACCATGGTGATAACACATGTTGCAGTCAATCTACTAAATTTACAGTGGCTAGGAAGTAAAAGGTATGAAAAGAAAAGGGACCACCGTGCCATAGCACCTGCCTCTAATGGCCTGAAAATGTCCTGGTTTCTACCCCATACAACTTTCTACCACATTTCTTTAGATACTAGGTGGGGTCCAGGCATCTAATATATGGCTACTGAAGGGACATTGAAGGTCCAAATTATTGCAGGGGTCTTGCATATCTGAAAGCATGATGCACTGAGTCTTTGATGACTGACTTGCTTCGCTCACCATAATGATATCTAAGTTTTCCTTCACATAGTAGCTGTATTTTGTTCTTTAGAAAGCTAAATAGGATTACATGTACTAGAGGATATATAATATTCTATATGATATAATCTAATTTTTAACCACTCGTCTTTAAGAACAATAGATTTAGCCGGGCGTGGTGGCGCATGCCTATAATCCCAGCACTCGGGAGGCTGAGGCAGGAGGAATGTTGTGAGTTCGAGACCAGCCTGAGCTACAAAGTGAGCTCGAGGCCAGCCTGAACTACATAGTGAGACCCTGTCTCAAAAAGACAAAAAAAAAAAAAAAAAAAAAAAAAAAAAAAAAAGAACAATAGATTTGCTTCCATCTCCTTTGTGAGAAATGCTTGAATATACATGGACAGGCATTTAGAAGCTAATAAGTTATTTTTCTTTAATATTTAATACATTGTCATTGATACAAAAATTCATATTTCAATCCAAAGTGTGTACCAAGAGCATACTAAGAGATTTATATTAATAATTCATTACTTTTTGAGGTTATGCTGGAAAATAAGTAAAATTCTTTCCCACATTTCATAGGAGATTTTTTAAAAAGGCCTAATGAAGATAAAATAACTTGTTTAGGACTTATTAATTTTTGACTCTGCAATTACCTCTGTGCTGGATTATTATAGCTACTATAAACTATTCTCTGTTTCTTTTACTTTGCATATCCAAAATTATTCTTAATTAGTTTTAAAATTATGCAAGAAAAATCCTTTTTGTTTCTCCAGATATCATGTTAGCAATAGGTTCACAAAATATGTCCAAGTTTCATGATGATATTTGAACCCTAAACCTAATATAATGAAATAAATTAGAGAAAAATCATTGAAAAATGTTGATTTTTAAAAGTAAGACAAATGTTGAAATCTTACACATTTTATTAAAATTATAAGTAATATTTGAGCAGCAATAGAAATAGTTGATGATGGTGTAGACTCTTCAGACTTCTATCCCTGATCCATTGACCTCGGTATATGATCTTGCACGGAACACTGCAGTGAGCTCCAGGCCTCAGATCGACCCGTTCAGCCTCCAGTGTACAAACACTACTTCATACAGCTCTGGGTGAGCATTATAAGTAAATCATTTAATTTCTCACATATTTGTACATCTTGTGTTTTACCTGTTTCTTTAGTTAACCCTGACTTATACACCAATGACCTTTCATCGGAGTGCAAATGCATCGAATCAGATGCCATGCAAAAAGTAAATAAACAGATAAATAATGTTACAAGGTAGTTTAGTATCATAATACAATGAAAATATACAAAGCAAGCAAAATTAGCTGAAATTTTGAATGAATCTCAAGATTTTAAGGAACAAAAAAGGTAAAGAACAATAAGGTTGAAAAGTAATACAAACTCCATACTCTAAGTGTCAAGGACAGTTTAGTACAGGGTTATTACCCCAAATGGCCCAAATGTGACACTCAGGTAGGAGATGTGAACAATAGTACAGAATCTACATGCAGTGAGTTGGAGTGTGAATAATCTCTGTAACTTATGGCTTACTTTTTCTTAAGTTTTTTAAAAGTCTGCTAATTATTCATTTTAAAGAGAAAAAATAAAAGCAGTAAAAAAATTTCAAAACAGGGCTAGTAGGGGAGTTGGAGTACACTGCATATTGTCTTCGTAGTTCTATTTTGTTGTAAACCTGAAACTTCACTAAAACTAATTATAATGATAATAATAATAATAAATAATCTAAGATTTCCTTATAGACATGAGAGTGAAGGTATCTGGAAATGCAATTATAGTTTTGAAAGTAGGACAGCTTAGCTGGGAGATAGCTTGCTGGATAAGCACCTGCTTCGCAAGTGCAAGGTCCCTAGTTCAGTCACAGGCACCACATGCCCAAGCTGCATAGTGAGGTCTAGTAGCAGTAAACTTTTTGTTTTAAAAAAAGTATATGGGACATCTCGATCATGAAAGAAGTTAGGGCTGTAACAAAAGAGACAGGGACAGTGTACATACTACAGAATAGTCACAGGAAGTTGGTATTTTAGATTCACAGCTGTTATTTTGCATTTGTGTCCAATTTTATGTTATATAAAACAAATAAATGAAAATGTATGCCAGTCAGGTCAAGACTTAATTTATGATCATCTTGACAAAACAAATGGTTATTTTCATATTAACATTATTGAACCAGATGTTTAAGGGGAAGGTTGGTGGTACATTCAAAATATCCCTGAGTATATGGATTATTAAATCATTTTAAATTATTCATTATATTATTTCTTTAATGTGCAAGTAGTAAGATGAACATATTTTTAAAAGTCTTTTACATTTTTTAAATGTAACAACTCCTCTGAATTGTGACATTTGTAGCCAAAGAGATTAAATATAATTTCTTGTAAAAGATTAGTATGAATTTTATTTTTATTTTTATTTTACTTCTGTTTTATTGAAGTACAAATATCGATGAGACAGTTTTAAGATACCTTGACAAGATGGATTTCATAAATTAATACATTGCAAACTGTTTTCATAATGCTTTGATATCATAAAAGGTGTACACGTGATATTATACTTACCGACATTATTATACCGTATGTCTCTTATCAGTAAATTAAGAGACTGTAGCTGTTTGCGTATCTTATTTTTTATACCTGAATTACATCAAAGATTCAATAATTAATACTTTCTACCTTGTTATTTTCCTAGCGGTTGTCCATAGTACTAGAAGCTGACGTAATATCCTGTCCAACCACCATTAGTGCAAATCTTGCCCCTCAGAGAATTATGTAGAAACACAGCGCTATCTATCCCAACTGTACTGTCCACACACATGTCATGATTCTTCCATTCTATATCCCTTCCTTGCTCTACCCCTGTCAGAGATGGGCACTCCATTATCATTCAACTATTGTGGAGGTCAGTGTGGAGACTCCTCAAAAGAGTAGGACTAGAAATCCCATTCAGGCTGGCTATTCCCCTACTGGGAAATTTCCCAAAGGAACTGAAAACATTGCATCATAGTGATATATGTGTACCTATGCTTATAGCAGCGCAATGTATGATAGAAAAATCTTGGAAACAACCAAGATGTCCATCACATGAGGAATGGTTGAAAAAGATGTGGTGTTTCTATATAATGGAGTATTACTCAGCTGTTAAGAATGATAACTTTGAAGCATTTATACTGAAGTGGATGCCACTTGAGCATATACTCATAAGTGAAATAAACCAGACACACATGTGTAAATATCGTATAGTCTCCCTAGTATAACAAGCGAAAAGCAGAAATACAAAAGGAAATGTACAACAACAACTAAAATCAATTGAGTCCAATAAGGCAAAGTGAATGGCATATGCTGCAGGATACTAATCAGCTTTTCTTCTGGATGGTTAACAACCTAAGTTCATAGATCAAAGTTGGAGAAATGGAAGAGCCACAAGGCCAGCCAACATTTTGGCCCTACCCTTTCAAGGTCAGGGAAGACTCAAGACATAGGAGAACCTGTACTTTAACATCATGAAACTCAGTTGAGCCCCAAATTTTCTGAACAAGTTGATTATGGAGCCACAGAGTAAAGAGATCGAAGTTATAGAGTGACTGGGTAGAGTCACATGAAGAGAAAACTTTCTCTCAGGCTCTCACAGAGAGCGAACTGGTCAGGCATTGGCTGTGACTCATCCACATGGATGACAGAGACAAAGGATCCACAGAATAAGGTGCAGGACCACAAGAAAAACCCTGAGGGGACGTCACTGACCACATAAGAAACATAAAGTACATGTGTTGATATATAAGTCTTGATCTATCTAGGTCTTAACCATCTAGCAGAAAAGTATAAAAATGAAGTATACATCGCAGGGCCATAATATTAAGTTGAGCTGTAAAGGGCTATGGTCGACAACATCTCCGGATAACTCACTATTGTTGTGGAATGCTGGACTGTGTTGGATTGTGTTTTCGAGTTCAAGCACCTAAGTTAGCAGTATGAATTTTATAAGCATCAACAAATGCATTCTACAAATATTAGTGCCACCAAAAGGACAAATCACATCACTCATTGAATACATGCAGTAAACATTAGATGGTCTTTGCTATTTCTGAGGGATAAATTGTATTCTTTCAAAAAGTAAATACCTAGCATAATGTATATGGTTTAAATGTCTGAAAACTCACACTAGCCAGTATCTTCTAGCAATCGCAGTAAGACCTGTGTGATAATTTACACTATTTTTCAGCCTTATCTGGATGAACAAATAGGTACCCGGGCAGGTCAGTCACAGTTTGGCAAAGCGCAGCCCTAATTGCATAGTGCCACAGGAAATAAGGGTGTACGCTCAGTGTGGCATTTTATCTAGAGTGAATAATCTTCTCTATTATAACCTTGAAATTGTTCTAATTTGCTGTTTCAGATTTTGTGGAGAACTCCTCAGTCCCTATAGATTTATTTTTGTGAGCTTCTAAGGACCAACAAATTTCTACTTTTTTCTAGAAAAGGTAACATTCCTTCTGAAATGCACATGCACAAACACATATACACACAAGGAATCAAGGCAAGCAAAAATAGATAAAAGCTCAAATATAATAAGGAGAAAAATATTTATCCTGCTACCTACCAAAACTTTCTTAATTCAAATACTCAGATGTTTGGACATACCTTAGACACTTTTTGATAAATGCATATAAATTATATGCAGGGTTGTATTAACATAACCCTACATGTAAAATCCCACAAATATATTTTGATAAACAACTTTACACATTTTTGCAAATATTTCCCCGTTGAAATTTTACTTTTTATTATTAAAATGTGAAAATCTGCCATAATATTTTTTACTTCTATGTTACATTAAAATTTAGAGTTTATTTAATTCAAATTATATTATTTACTATTAAATTGTTTTGAGGTGAACCTATGGGGAAAACTATCAATAATATCAGTAGTTAAGATGGTGTGTTTCATAGTTCACTGTACTGCTCTAGAAAAACACATTATCCTAGAAATGGGTGTTTTCTGGTCCAGGAGGGAGGCTGTCTATCCATGACTAAGGGGCACTTGGGGGCAAATATCCTGATGGATACACTAACAGCAGAGGCAAACAGGGAAAAAGGGACAAACACTTTGCACTGCATTTCAGAACAGTCTGCATTTGTTCATGGCTGAAAACTTCTCAAGACCTAAACATACCCTACAATGACTTCTTTTCTCAGACTGGTACATTTGAAATTCGTATTCTATCATAAGAATCAGGGAAAACAGAGTCAGATTATAGAATTCTACCTTTTATCCCTAAAAACGCATGTTTCTCTGAAATGCAAAATTTGTTCATTCTATCCATCAGTGCCTTAAGATTTAACACATTTAAGTCCACGTCAAATACTCAAAGTCTCACTTGAATCAGACAAGGGTAGGCTTACAGGCACCTTACACCCAATAGCCTAGAGCTGCAAGCACCTCATCTACTTCCAAAGTAGGGTGAGCATAGACATTCCCATTCCACCAGGAGAGGGATCAAAAGCAATATCTCATAGAATTCTTGTAAATATGTATAATTTTGACTCCATGTTCTGCCTTTTGTATAAACTGCAGTAGGGATGGGCACGCGATTCAGGGAGGGCTTCCCATCTAAGATTCCAGAATAGCAGTTAGATCTTGGTGACTCCCTACCAGGCATTAAGTGCTGGAAAATGTACAGTTATGGAATCTTAAAGGAAACTCTGACCCCATGGCTTTTCCAGACAATTAGAAGACCTCTATGGCAGTTTGTCTCTACAGTTTTCTGCCTCAATTCCAAGGCTCTGTGGAAGTGTGCTTTGAAATATATGCTAAGCAAATTATATCACCACACACCTTGCACTACACGTGCTTGCACAATACGCACAAGGTGGATTCCATCAAGACCAAATGTTTTTGCCCCATGAGCAGTGGTTTGAGTTATAACTGGGCTACGTGTACCACAGGTGAGGCTGAGTGAAATGTGAGGAATCTAGACTTGAGAGGGCTCTGGGGACATAATACTCAAATACTGCAAGTCTTTGGGTGATCTTCTACAAAATTTCTGCCCCAAGTGCAGAAATCCAACTTCTATAGACTCAAAACAAAGTGATAAGTAATAAATAATACAGTACTTTTAGACATATAAGGCAAAGATGTGAGAGACAAAAGCTATAAAGGATTATAAAATCATAATGTAAAGGTAAGAGTAACTGGCCTCCAGGTCTCTATGCAACTAATTTTAGTCCTATCTACAATTTCATATGGAGTCATTACTGTAGAAGTATGTGATAAACCTACTTTTGCTTATGTATGGTTTCTTAATCATTTTAAGTGTCTGTTTTTAAGATGGCAAGATAAATCATTTTGCACATTTTGAATAAGGAATATTATTTTTGTCATTCAAAAATAAATTACCATTTAAAGATATTTTATTCTACAAAACTTTGGATTAGTTATATACATATTTCCTTTGTCATCTCTGTACTGTATTCAAATTAAAAGACTTTTAGAAGAATTCCCCTTGATGAATGAGCTATTTAATACCTAGAAAGGCAACTAAGAATTCCGGACATAGTTCAAGCTTCCAACATTGGAGGAAGATTTAAATTACCCTCAATTATAGTCCAACTCCTGAGCTGTGACACTTTTTAGGTCTTCTCTCTACTGTTATGATGTTGATTTAAGCTCACTGTTTCTGAAACTCTATAACACAAGTCTTTAGTGCCATTTATTGGTGCTCAAAGAAAAGAACATCTCTTTCTTTTCAAAATGGCTTATTTCATTCTGCTTCCCACCTCTTCCTTCCATTCAAATCTGCAAACCCATTTCTCTATCTTATTAATGTTATTAACCTTAGCCCAAGTTATGTCGCTGCAAGAGACCCAAGGCCTAATCCATCTCCATTCATCTTTTATGATAGTCTTGGTTTATAATTTGCCTCACTCAACTGAGTGAAACAATACTACATTAAATCTTGTTTGTCTAGTTTAATGCATTCAGCATCGTATTTTCCAGCCAGTGAGATAGCTCAGTGGACTAAGCACCTGCACAGGGATGAGGGGTGGGGTGAGTGGGGTTGGAAGGGTTGAGGGGTTGTTTCGATCCCAGGTAGCACACACCACTTCCAACCCACCCCCAGCATACTGAACCAGCCACCATGGCTAGGCGTGGTGGTGCATGCCTTTATTCCCAGCACTGGGGAAGCTGAAAACAGGTTTACTATGAGTCTGAGCTACATAGTAAGACTTACAAAAAGTACATATGATAAGAACAACAATGATAATTAAAATAATTATAATTATTATCACTATATTTTCCATATGCTTCTTTTTTGCTACAACTCTGTCATTCTTCATAGCAGAGTAGTACTTTATTATTATATATTAACACCATATTTTCTTTATCCAGTCATCTCTTGATGAGTGCACAGGCTACTTCAAGGATTTAGCTATTACGAGATGTGGTGTGACAAACATTGGTATGCTTGCAGTGTTGCTGCAGTTATTTGGGGAATTCACCTAGCTGGGAAATACCTTAGTCTTAATGTACATAAACCAAAAATATTTTAAAATGATTTCAATTGTATGTGCGTTTGGTTCTGTGTTATTTTTTCTCTTTATTCTTCTTGAGATTAAAGCCAGGGCCTTCACCCCTTGATACACACACAACCCTTACTTTGTAGTTGAAGGCAAAGTATTGAAGTATTGCTAAGACTGGGTCTGAATTTGAGATTCTTCTACTTCAGCTGCCATGGGCACTAAAATTGCAGTGAGAGGTGCCAAACCAGCTTCAATGAAGCACTTGTGTAGAAGTCTTCTCAAAGTAGGTATTCAAACACCAATACCCAAGAATAATGTACATTTTCAGGTTATAGTATATTTGTGGATTTTAACCTTAAAAATTGACATAATTAGGTAAGAATAGTTTGGTTAATCAGTGCCTCTGTAGAAAGAAATTAGTACAATTGTACAACATATGGATGGACTATTTTGCGTGGGTGCTACATTCTCACAGTGATCTTAAAAAATCACATTTTCAGGACAACTTTTATGTGTGTGCAGGTACACAAGCAAAATACTCTTTCACATGGTGTATTTATCTATGTGCTGTGAGATGAAACATTAATAATTGTTTTATTTCACAACTTTCAAAATGTTATACAAATAACCTGGAAGTTTGCAAAAGTGCATACATTTCTAGCAGCACACAATAAGTGAGCATAAAATAATTATGGAGAATGCTCCCTGGATAGATCTGGATCAGAAATAATCTCTTTTGCTGGTAAGTCCATAAAAATGTCCTCCCAGAATATAATTTTTTTTTTTTTTTTTTTTTTTTTTTTTTTTTTTTTTTTTTTTTTTTTTTGCAGTACTGGGGATTGAACTCAGGACCCTGTGCTTGCCAGGTAAGCACTTATTCTAATGACCTATCTCCTCAGCCCTAGAATTTGTTTTTAATGCTGCCTAAGTTTTGGTTTCTTCTTTTTCTAAGATTCTCTTCAAAAAGATGTGTTTTTATTGAGACTATGATAATTTGATTTTTCTTTAATAATTCTTTCATAGGGGCTGTGGAGATGGCTCTGTTGACCAAGTACTTGCCTGGCAAGTGCAAGGGCCTGAACTCATTCCCTAGTTCCACCAAGAGAAATTCTTTTATAACCAATATTACTAGAAATGTAGAAAAATGAACTCAGGTATGAAATGAGATAACATCACACAGACAATATGACCAAAATATTTATTATTGAATGCTTTCAAAAGAATTTTGTGTTTCCTGTCACAATTTTTATGAAGTTTCAATGAGTTCCATCTAAGTCTCCCAAGTTAAAGAGGTGAGTCTGAAAATTTGTAACTTATTTATTCCATGTGGTTTTGGGTGACTGATTTAAAACTCACATCATACAGAGAAATTTTCATACACGTTCCTTTAATACCAAGAAGGTACCATGATCTTCATCCATACAAATCAGCAATTACTGCTTTATAACTTTCTCTTTTATGAGTCAAGTCTATCAAATTAATTATAAGACAATATCATTAAACTAACCATGTTGTTAAATTCTTTATGCTGAACATTTTTCTTTATATAGTGTGTAAACTAATATTTTTTTAGCCATCATATATATAATGCCTTTTGTACTACTTGGAACACACATTATTTCCATATTATATTATTTTTGATGTATTTGGTACAGGGTCTCACTATGGAGCTCAGAATCATACTATTCCTCCTGTTCTTAGCTTCCCCAGTACTGGATTACAGGTGAGTGCCATCATACCCGGACTTGGTCATTGGCTCAAGGGGCCCCCCTGGGGCGGGGCTTGCACAGCATGTGGGGTGGGGGATCAATATTATATTCAATTATTGTTGAATACTATGCATTATTCATTGTTTTATTTTAAGCCTGTTTTGATGACTAGTGAGAACTATTTAGTTATATCTAACTTTTATTTTTAAACCGTATTAAATTTTGTGTAGCACACTGCATGGCTAGGATGTGTGCATAAAGACATATTTAGTATCTCATGGTAAAATTTACTGTAGAATGACTAAAGTCTATAGACATGACCTTAATTTACCTGACATTATATTAGGATCAAATTAACATCCATCATTTAAATGTTTGTAATTATCTATTATCTGTCTCTGAAATTTAACATTTGTTAAACTGCGCCTTTGAATAAAAGCTAGTAATAAATGTAGCCCTGAAAATAGCAGGTTTATAAATGCTTAGTGACAGGGCTTATTAATCACTGCAATGAAATTAACTGTGCATAGTTAAGATGAAATCATTCAGTTCGTGGGCTAGAAGAATATCATAGAGACCTTTAAATATATTAATATGACCTAACATAAATCCAGTTCTAAACTTTAACAATATTTATGAATTGATAAATTTTACCATAAGTCAAAACTTTATGTGAAATATGGGTTTGCACATTTTTCTAAGAAATCTAAATGTCTTTGAGAAATTTGGAATCATCAAATAAAAAGCAATGTGAGCAAAAAGTGAAATGAAAAACATGGGCTAAACATGAAAAAACTGTTACAATTAAGAACGGTTAAAGATGCTTATTCTCTGACTGTTTGAAAAGTAACTACTTAAAAGGTATGCTGAGGTGCAGAAAAATCTCAGTGTAAATTTCAAAAATATCCTAAATGTAATGGAATATAGCAACAGAAATTTGATTGTTGCTGTTTATTCTGATCACTGTTCCACAGCTGATAAATAAAATTGTTTTGAAAGTAACTTTTTTACTGGTCTTCTAGTATATGTGCAAGCTAATTTCAATTTATTGAAATTTGTATCTTACCAACGATGAAGCCCAGGAATATACTACCACTGTGCCATGGCTCTGTACTTTTCAAAAATATTAATTTAAAATCCAAAACAGGCTCTTGTAAGATGCTCCAGTAGTACTTAAAGCTGTGATACTCCTACCTCCACCTCGCGTGCTTGATTACAAGTGTCCCTCACCCTGTACAGGTTGTATTTCAATGTTTGAGATATGGGTGTGTGGTGGGTGATACATTGCATCAACTTGAGTGGTCGGAAACTTAGTTGGATCAGCTCAGGACCCCACTCCCCAGGACATGGAGGGCTCACCTTAGAGTAACTCAGCACTTAGAGGATATATAAAGGGGCTGAAGGTGACTTCTGTGTGTCAATTACTCCGAGAAGCTCTAGTCCAGAGTGTGGAAGAGCTCCAGTCTTCGCATCCTGCTGTTCCTTCCTCTGCTCTTTGCTGTTTCCTGCCGCCATGAGCTGCTACCCTCTTAGATGTACCAGTCTGCCTTAGAGCAGGCCAAGTATGAACTGAAACCTCCACAAATCTTTCCTTCTTTCATATTTGGAATGGATATTTTGTATCAGCAATGAATAAAAAGTAACTGAGACAAGATGGGTAACATTTTAAATTACGGTATAGAACCTGGAATGAGATCTTATATGTACCACCATGCTTATGTCAACAACTTACTTTTTTGTAAAACTAGAGCCCTACTATCTACATTTTATGTAGATTCTTACATGTTAGATATTACTTAGTTCTGAGTAACTTCTACCTTAAGTTGTATTTCTTTCCAAAGCATTGAAATGAAATCTTCTTTCTCAAAAAATGGTAAATATTTATAAAACTTTAGTAAGTTTGAATAGACATCGTTCTAGAATCACACATTTGAGCATCAATATTTGTATTTTTTCTGAAGCATACAAGGATACCATTTTATCCTGATAACAAATCTTCATATATCGCCAGGCCTAGCTGGATAATCTCAAACTTAATAAAATGGCACCCATATCTCATAACACACTTAGGTCATAACTGCACCAAAGCTCTAAATCAAAGGTCAGAGGTCATTGCTATAAAAAATGACAAAAACAAGGAATAAAAGACAATCTCATGCCTTGAGTCCACCAATAAGTGCAGAGGACACTAGTTCAGCTGAAATGAATGAATTAACAGAGGCAGAAGCAAAGAAACAACAGCAGAAAGGTAAAGAATAACTGAGACCAGAATTAATGCATGAAATAAAAAAAGAAATTTTGAATACATAGCATCTGAAATAATGAATCAAATGCAGAAATGTGTGGGGGAAAGCCAAAGCCCACTCAGGGCAAAAACAGAGAACACTATTCCAGTTGAAACATATGAATTAACAGCGTTGGAAACAAAGAAACAACAGCAGAAAGGCAGGGAGGAGCTCAAAGAAGAAATGATTTCTAAAATAAAAAAAAAAGTTCTTTGACATCATAGCTTCTGAAGCAGAGAATCAATTCTGGAAATACATAGAGGAAATCCAACTTGGAAGAAACTCTGCAGTAAAAGAATTAATAGCTACCTCTAAAGAAGACATTGATAAAAAAAAAAAAAAGTAGAGGAGATCAGAAATATGACAGATTCCTGGAATGAGCAATGGAAGAAAGAAATAGATCACATGAACCAGGGTCAAAGGGATATAGAAGAACTTAAAATCTCGATCATGAATCTACATAACCATTTGAGTGAAAGCAAAGACAGAATTTCAGATCTTGAAGACACCAACACAGCTAGTGAAAAAGTGAGAAAGGATTTCTTTTAAAAAATGAGGATGCAGGAAAAAATAATCCATCACCTGCAAGATGATAGCAAGATGAACAATATGATATTAATTGGCACCATTGAGAATGAAGGAGTCAATACAAATGATATTAAAAACATATGGACAGAAATAATAGCAGAAAACTTCCCAAATATGAGGACACAATCCAACATTCAGGTCACCGAAGCATACAGAACACTAGATAACTTCAACCCAAGTAAAAACATACCAAGACATACAATAGTCAAAATCCCAGATATCCAATGCAAGAATAAAATACTGAAAGCTGCTAGAGAAAAAAAGCAGATCACATTCAAAGGAAAACCCATCAGAATTACAGCCGACTTCTCTACACAAACCATGAAGGCAAGCAGAGCTTGGAGCAGAGTTCTTCAAGTCCTCTATGAAAACAAATTCCAGCCCAGACTATTATACCCGGCAAAACTCTCTTTCAAGTTTGATGGAGAAGTGAAAAACTTCCATGAGAAAGAAGAACTAAACAACTTCATGATGACAAAGCCATCCGTATACAGGCTACTGACAGATGTCCTAGAAAGAGAACACAATGACCAGAACTCCAGGAATGACAACAGAAGAAACGCACTGAACAGCACAAACAATTAAACACAGGATGAAAAGGAGAAAACAACAGCGGGTAAATATCATGACAATCATAAGTTAACACATTTCAATTATAACCAGCAATGTAAACGGAATCAATTCACCAATTAAGATAAATAGACTAGCGTGGTGGATTAGAAAACAAAATCCAACAAAATGCTGTATACAAGAAACACACTTAACTCAAAAGGACAATCATAGGCTCAAAGTCAAAGGATGGAAAACAATACTACATGCCCCAGCACCTCAGAAAAAAAGGAGGAGTAGCAATTCTTCTTTCAAACAGTCTCAACTTCAAACCAAGAAGGATGAAATGAAAAAAAGAAGGCAACTATATATTGGTTAGGGAAAAAGTCAAGAGGAAGAGATAACACTGATAAATGTCTATGCACCAAGCACAGGAGCACCCAACTATGTATGACAAATCTTAATAGGCATGAAAAATCTAATATTCAAGACCACAATCTTAACAGGAGGCCTTAACACCCCCTTATCTCAAAAAGACAGGTCAACCAGACAAAAAATTTGCAAAGAAGTTACAGAACTGAACCAGAGCTTGGAACAAATGGACCTTGTGGATGTATGCAGAGTATTCCACTCAACCACAACTGAATATACATTTTTTTTTAGCTGCACAAGGGTCATTTTCTAAAATGAACCACATACTAGTCCATAGCTTATACTTAAGTGTCTGCAAAACAAAAGAAATTATCCCATGCATATTAACCGACAACAGTGCATTGAAACTGGAAATAAAAGACAAAAGAAAGCAGAAAAACCCACTAAATTCATAGAAATTAAGCAAAACTCTACTCAGCAATCAATGGGTCACAGATGAAATTAAACAAGAAACACAACAATATCTATGGTTCAATGAAAAGTCAACCATAACTTACTGGAATTTATGAAATGGGATGAAAGCAGTTCTCAGAGGGAAAAATCATAACTATGAACTCACACAGAAGAACAGATGGAAACAAATGAACATCCTAATGTTACACATCAGACATCTAGAAAAGGAAGAGCAAACCAAACCCAGAGCCCAAAGATGGGAAGAAATCATAAAGATCAGAGCAGAAATTAATTCAATTAAGATGAAGAAAACAGTTCAAAGAATACACAAATCAAAAAGCTGGTTCTTTGAAAAACTAAATAAAGTTGATAAGCTCCTAGCCAAACTCATCAAAAAGAGGAAAGAAAAAATTCAAATACAAGCCATAAGAAATGAAAAAGGTGAAATCACCACAGATGCAGTGGAAATACAGAAGGTAACCAATAGCTACTTCGAGAGAATCTTTACACTCACAGAATAAAGACGCAGAAGAAATGGACAGATTCCTCGAAAGGTACAAATTACCAAAACTGAATCAAAAACACATGACAAGTCTCAATAATCCAATAACAGCCAACAAAATAGTAAACATAATAAAAAAGCATGCTAAAAAGAAATAGTCCAGGTCCTGATGGATTCACAGATAAATTCTACAAGAAATTTATAGAAGATATAATCCCTATACTCCTCGAACTCTTCAATGAAATTGAAAAGGAAACAGTCCTCCCAAAATCATTTCTGGAAGCAAGTATTATACTGATTCCAAAACCACGGAAATACACAACCAAAATAGAGAACTAGGGGCCAGTCTCCCTCATTAGCATAGATGGAAAAATCTTCAATAAAATCCTAGTAAACAGAATACAGCAAATCATTAAAAAGATCATACACCATGACCAGGTAAGATTCATCCCAGGAATGCAAGGATGGCTCAATATTAGAAAATTTATAAGTGTAATACACTATATTAATAGATTGAAGTCTAAAAATGACATGATCATCTCAATTGATACAGAGAAAGGTTCTGACAAAGTCCAACACTCATTCATGTTGAAAAGCTTACAGAAAATTGAAATAGATGGCCTCTACCTCAATTTGATAAAAGCCATCTATGACAGCACAACAGCTAATTAATGCTAAATGGGGAAAAACTGAAATCAATTACTCTTAAATCAAGTACAAGACAAGGATGTCCTCTAGCCCCCTTATGATTTAATATAGTTTTGGAATCATTAGCAATACCCATTAGAAAAGAGGGAGAAATAAAAGGAATACAAATAGGTAAAGAAGAATTTAAATTATCACTCTTTGCAGATTGCATGATGATTTACTTGGAGGACCCAAAAAAATCTACAAAGAAAATACCAGAATTGATACAGAAATTCAGTAGCATAGCAGGATACAAGGTCAATACTCAAAAATTAATAGCATTCCTCTACACTGATAATAAACACACTGAGAGGGAATCTATAGAAACAATATCTTTTCAAAATAGCACCATGCAAAATGAAATACCTTGGAATTCATTTAACCAAATAAGTCAATGACCTTTTCTCAGAAAATTACAACCCTCTAAGAAAAGAAATCACAGAGGATTTCAAAAAATGGAAAGATATTCTCTGCCACTGGACAGGAAGAATCAACATCGTGAAGATAGCCATACTCACAAAATTATTGTACAGTTTTAACGCAATTCCTATCAAACTGCCACCAACATGCCTCCCAGATGTAGAGAAATCATTACTAAAACTTGCTTGGAACCAGAAAGGACCTAGAATAGCAAAGGCAATCCTGACCAACACAGAGAAAGCAGGAGTCATCACAATTCCTGACTTGAAACTATCCTACCAAGACACTGTGATGAAATCAACATGATATTGGCAACGCAACAGACCTGAGGATCAATGGAATATATTAGAAAATGTTGAGGCCTCTGTGAACACACTTAGCCCACCCAACAAAGGGGCCAAGAAAGTTAGCCTCTTTAACAAATGCTGCTGGAAAAACTGGTTTTCTAAATGCTGAAAACTGAAAATTGACCCACATCTATCACCATCTTCTAAGCTAAAGTCAAAATGGATTAAAGATCTAGAAATTAATACAAAAACACTCAGTCTCCTGGAAGAGAAAGTAGGAGGAACTCTTGAAGACATAGGGGTAGGCAAAGAGTTCATGAATAAACATGTATTCGCATGGGAAACACTTGAAAGAATTAACAATTGGCATGAACTCTTGTTGAGAAGGTTTTGCATGTCAAAAGAAATTGTCAACAAAGTGAAAAGACACCACCAAATTTCAAAAATATACTAACTAATAAAGCACTCAGACAAAAGTCTGCTGTCTAGAATACATATACAACTAAGAAATATTACCGCCCTCACATTTAAAGACCCAATACAGAAATCGGCAACTGAGATGAATACACACTTCTCAGAAGATGAAATTAAAGAACCAAGTAAATATATGAAAAAATGCTCTACATTGGTATCCATCCATGAAATGTAAGTTTAAACAACACTGAGATACCATCTCACTCCAGAAAGAATACCCTTCATAAAGAAATCAACCAACAACAAATGTTGGAGTGGTTGTAGGGAAAAGGGAACCCTTCTCCACTGCTGGTGGGAATGTAGACTGGTGCAACCATTTTGGAGATCAGTGTGGAGACACCTCAGAATTGTAGGACTATAAATCCCTCTCAAGCCTGCTATCCCCCTACTGGGAATTTTTCCCAGAGGAACAGAAAACATCGTATCCTAGTCATATATGTGTACCTATGTTTATAGGAACACAATTTGTGATAGCCAAATCTTAGAAACAGCCAAGATGCCTGTCACATAAGGAATGGTTGAAAAAGATGTGGTATTTCTATACAATGGTGTATTACTTGAGTTTAAAAAATGGTAAACTGGAAGGGTTTATATTGATGTGGATGCCACTTCAACATATACTCATAAGTGAAATAAACCAGGCACACATGTGCAAATATTGTATAGTTTCTCTAGTATAAGAATTCAAAAGTAGAAATACAAATGAAAATCTGTAACAACTAAAAAGAATTTAGTCAGATAGAGTAAGCTGAACTGCATATGTTACAGGGTACTAATTAGCTTCTCTCCTAGATGGTTAACCTACATTTGCAGATCAAAAATTGGAGAAATGGAAGGCTAACCACTTTGGCCCTCGCCTTTCAAGGTGAATGAAGTCTCAGGTCATAGGAGAACCTGTACTGTAACATCATGGAACTCAGTTGTGTCCCAAATTTTCTGATCAAGGAGATTATGGAGCCACAGAGGAATGTGATCCGTTACCTATAGTGTGCCTAAGAGAGTAACAAGGAGAAAAAAATTTCTGTAAGTCTCTCACGGAGAGCAAGCTGAGGAATGGCCATGACTCATCCACATGGCTGACACTACCAAAAAATCTATAGTGTGAGGTATGGGGATACAGGATAAACCCTGACAGAACTTGATGGATCTCATCAGATACAAAAGTTACATTTTTTGTTATGTTGGTCTTGCTTAACCATGCAGCAGAAAAGTATAAAAATGAGGTATATAAAATAAAGCCATAATAATAAGCAGTGCTATAAATGGCTCTAGTCAACAATTTCTTAAGATAACCCATCATTATTTTTGACTGCTGGACTGTGTTTGATTGTTTTGTTGAGTTTAGGCACCTATAATAATTGAATGCAATGGAATCATCTTTGACAGGACTAAACAAAAAAACAGGGATACAAAGAAAGAACCATTCTGTGTTTGGATAAATAATACAGTTAGGATAAATATGCAGTACTGCTGCATAATTCTATGAGAAGCAAAATGTGCACTAATTATGTTTGGACAGAATATTCTTTCAGCTTCTTGTATTATGGACAACCACTAGGAATATAACAAGGTACAAAGTACTAATTATTGAAACTGTACTATAATTCAGCTTTAAAAAATAAATATACAGCTACAGTCTCTTAATTCATGATTAGAGACATCTGCTCTAATGGTGTTTATAAGTAGAATATCAGGAATGTGCCTCGTATGACAACAAACCACTTATGAAAATAATATGCAACATATTAATTATTGAATCTGTCCTGCTAATTGGATTTGAAACTGTCTCATTGTTATTTCTTATTAAATAAAAGAAAAGAAAAAAATTGATATGTTTCAGAAAAAGAAAAAATATCATTGGCACATGCTTATTTTCTATCCTTTCAGTCAATATCATTGCTATGAGATTAATCAGCATTACTTAGAATAACACTGTCCTTCCTTTTAATTCTAATATCGCTCTGTGTTGCTATACTATAATTGTTTACCATTGGTTGCTGATTGACATGTGGATTTTTTCCAGGTTTGACTATTTAAAATAAAACTATTGTGAAAAAAAATTTAGTCAGACAATGCAAATGGTAAATGGTATTTCTTGAGGGAAATATATTGCAGGAAGCACTGTCAACATTTTTTTATCTTTTCTATCAGATACTTATGTGGATAAAAAGTATTAATGGTACATTAATAGTGGCAAACAATTCTTTATTCAATATTTTCTCAATAGAGAATAAAGATACAACACTTTCCATAAATCAAAATTAGTGGGGATTTATAAATTCTTATCAGAACTAGTGGAAAAAGTGTGGAAGAGTTACGCTTCATTGCTGAATAAAATCAGTTCATCTGGGTTTGCTAATCGGAAGTAAACTCTCCCTACCCCACAGAGTGGGAAACGTGGACCCTGTTTTATTGATGGTGACTTTTCAAGTGTATCAGTTCAAGGTCCGTTAAGAAACACATTCCTGGGTTTCAGACAATTTGCATCTTAAAGTAACAGAAAATAACAATTACAATTAAGAAAAAGGAAGGCAGGAGCATGAATAAAGATCAGTTATTCCTGAAGTTTGGTCAAGTTGAGCAGACTATGGAGGTTGTGCTAGGTAGAGTACAGGGTTTTCTGGAAGAAAAGCCCAAAAGAAGGAGCCTGAACAAGCCTGCAGTTTCCAAAATTGTCCACTCGCACTAAGGCTTTTCCTTGGTCTTTGGCAATTGTTCGTCAATCTTATAGACATACATGGTAAATGACTTATGTAACATTTGTTTCTTACTTGGTTTTGGTTTGTAAGTTTAGCTGTTTATCACACAATGCAAGTTTTTGGATAGCTTCAAGAAAAGTCTTAAAACTTCAGTTTTCCATCTTGCTTTCCTGTTTGTAGAAGCAGAAGGGGTTGCTTTTCCTGGCTTTTTGCATCTTTGAACTGAAATAGGAGGACAGTTGTTCACCCCATTAATTACAACATTTGAATGTAGCAAGTTAAAACTACTAGGTCTCTTTGTGTAGAAAGGCACTATGTAACACAAATGTTTATATGTATGCTTAAATTGATATATTTGTATATCTGCACAGCTGGCATAATAGATTCCATAAACAAAATAAGCATACACTCTCTTCATCATAAAAAAGCATGTAGTGAATCAAGGAGGGGTGTAAGCACCTTCTTAACCATCATAGTTTTCATTTTTATCTCCCTATCTACCTCTATATATAGATATAGAGATATATGGTATACAGAGAGATAGATATATAATATATATATATCTAGAGATAGATACAGATATATGATTTCATGATCTGTTAAGTCTAGATGCTGTTGTTCATTTCGCCCAACCAGTACTACAATGCAATTCATTATTGTTTTTGAATTGACTGCCTAATTAACATTGTCAAGTTTTTAGCAGGTATCTGCCTTTCAACAGGTTCTATAATTCCAGACTTTAAAGCTTCTGCTCAAACTCATATTCTAGTTCTGCATGTAGTTTCTTTAAAAGTTTAAAGTAAGTGAAGTTTTACAATATTCTGAGTAAACACATTGGATGCGCAATTTGCCTTTGAGCTTCTCTTTTAGTGTTCATGCTCAGAAAGTGAGTTTTTGTTCAAAGTGACTAACACTACTTTAACAGGAAACTTCACAGGTTGATGAATCATTGCTTTTAATCAGGTTTATATACATAGAATGTCAATGCTCTGTTTAACTGTCAGAAAGTGAATGAGTATTCAATCACTTGTTAGAAATATAAGAAATTATTTGAGCTTTCAAGGATTTATCTTATGTAAATGCTAAATTTATCCTTTGTGTATTTCTTCTTTTAAATTTTATTTTGGTGGAACCTGGGATTGAACTCAGGCCCTTGCACTTGTCAGGGAAGCACTTATTCCACTGAGCCATCTCCCCAGCCCCCTATTGTGTATTTCTTCATTAAAATAAAAAATGAAATGCAGTAAATTTTAAGACTGAATGCATAGGAAATGGATAGAAATATTTTATTCTAAATATTTCAGCTCAGCAAAATAAGCATACACATTTAAGAAAGCTCAGAGAAATGGGTTTTATTATGGAAGTGTTGACAAGCTTATCTGTAACAGTTGTATAACTAAAATAAATTTAAGAAAGTATGTCTTCACTTAAGTATTTCCTACACATTTAATAAGAACATATTTATAACATTTATAATATGAAACTTGAAATTCTCAAGGGGCTACATTGGCATCTGTGTTTTTAGCAAGTATACTGTATTTCTTGAGATTTTGTTGGCAAAATAAAAGGCACTGGATTCATTTCATTCTTTTTAATAGTATTATTGCCTTTCACCTCATACCACAGCATATTAGCTTGTCAGGAAAAAAATCATCACCTAGCAGATCTAAATATGTCTGTAACACTTTTATGGGCTTCTTCTAATGGATGCCTGTCATCAGGGAAAACTATTTTGATATAATTTTTATGCTCCACAATGATGTTTGTTACTCTCTATGAGATTTTCCATTTCCAAGGGTTACCGAAATTTACATATAAAGTGGGAGAGTCCACAGAGTGCCACATCATTAAGTTAAAGCATAGCACACCATACCCATTAGTTTAAGATTCTGCTGCATTTCTTTATTTAAGCAATTTCTGCATGCTATCATATTTGCACAGATAAGCACGAAAGACAAGAAGCCATAAAACTGATTATTTCAACATACTAGTTTCTTTTCTTAAGATATTGTTTTGTTTTCATTGAGTTTTTAGTAGAGAGGCCTAAAAGCTTCTCTGCTCTAAATAGCTTCATATCATGTTAGTAATGAAGATAGAACTTTGTTGGAGCAAGGAGCTGAGGAAGACATAGCAACAGAAAGAGGTCGATATCTGGCTTCTCCTCCATTGAGTTTTATGACATTCTTTTTCTGTATGACACTCTACAGTTATTTTTCATTTGAGAATAGACAGGGTGATGACACTGAACTCAGTTATCATACTGCTGCATCATGTAAGTCTGGATAACAGAGATCTACTCATCTTTTCCCATGGCTGGCCCAATAGATTCTGTTTTAAAGTTTAAAATTTATTTTCATATACAAATACAAACATAAGAATATGCATACTAATAGAGCATTGTGCAAATTCATATATACATATATATGTATGTATTTCTCCTCCTACATATAGTACATTTGTAAGAAATTTTGTAAACCTTCTCCTCTAGCCTATTGAGATATATAGTTTACAATTCTCATCACTTGTCACCATACAGCACAATGCAGTTCCACAACTACCTCCACATCTCTTTATTTGGTACCCATCTGCCCACATCCTGTTCTCTCCAGACAGTGGTAACCATCACCATTTTGTAATAGATGAGATTCACATATGAATGAAATCATGCAGTACCTGTTTCGGTACTTGCGTTATTTAGCTTAACATATTAATTTCTTGTCTACAAATAAGCTTATCTTGAACCGAGTAGTAAGAATGATCTTAGACACACATATCTATATGACCAATCCATTGACAATCTACATGGAATGAACTAGAAATACTTGTCATATTTAGATTGAAAACGGTAAAACTAGAATTTTCATCTTGGTCTTTGGAGTTTCAATTCTTTGATCCCAACATCAGTTTCATGACCTTCATTACTCATTGTTTTCCCAGAGAGACACATTAATCAAGAAAATATTCATGGGTCCCTTAGTATCTTGTTCTATTCAACATTTATACACATTGTGATATCTGTCCAGCTTCTCAATTTGATAATGCCCCATTTCATTTAGTACATATTGAAAACAAGCTCACAAATACTGAAACACTTAGGGAGTCTGCGTGATTTATTCACTAACTGTACCAGTTTGAACTGCATGTGTTCACATATTACAGAAATATTGTGTAAGAATGCCGTAAAAAAAAGTTGTATTCAGTTTGGTGATTAGTATTTTCCTTTTGCTCCAGTGTTTTTATTCCACTTGATTAGGGCATTGTATTCACAGATACCATTACATTCAGGTTTAGGGATTGGGAGATTGGAGAAAAGAACCAGAGAGCATAAATGACACAGAAGCAAACTGTATCAGGAGTGCAAACATATTTCCTTAGAAAATACTAAGCGTTAAACTTATGCTCTAATGTGAAGTGCTATCTTTATGGACACTGGGTCTGCCAGGGATGACATAAAAAGAATGACTTTCTAAAAACCATTTAATGACTGTCACTGGGATGAATCTAAAGACAAGTACTACTGTTGGCCACTGGGCTTCTCAATGTAATATAGTACTTTGACCCTAACAGTAACGCAAATAAAATTCAAAGAAATAAAATGTAAATATGATTAGTATTTCTTTTTCTCAGATGATCCTCTCTGTATCTTTCCTCTGACAACCATGCAAAATATACAAGGAAATTACCATGATTTGTTTCCTTTTTTGCTTAACTCATGCTCATCTTTTTAAAATCAGTTGTGGTAAGTGGAAGATAAATAGGACACTCTTTCAAACTTACTGCATAGATGACAATTCAAATAGTGAAATAAATTAAGGACATGGTTAAGAAAATGAGTAACTCATGAAATTGTAGCCAGGTTTGCTGGCACATCTCTGTAATCCTAGCACTTGGTAGGCTGAGACAGAAGAGTCCATGGGAGTTTGAGGTCAATCTGGGCCACAATAACCTGGGCGTGGTGGCACATGCCTGTAATCCCAGCACTTAGGAGGCTGAGGCAGGAGGATTGTTGTGAGACAATCTCTTTTCTAAAGGTGTTGCTTGAGACCAGCCTGAGCTACAAAGTGAGCTTAAGGCCAGCCTGAACTGCATAGGGAGACCCTGTCTATAAAAGACAAAAAAAATATTCTAGACAGTAGTCCTCTGTTGATTGCTTATTAGTTAGGATTTTTTCAAAGTTTGTGGGTTGCCTTTTCACTCTGTTGACAATTTCTTTTGACATGCAGAAGCTCCTCAAGAAGAGTTGATCCCAGTTGTTGATTCTTTCAAGTGATTCCCATGCGAATATATGTTTGTTCATGAACTCTTTACCTACCCCTATGTCTTCAAGAGTTCCTCCTACTTTTTCTTCCAGGAGATTGAGTGTTTCTGTTTTAATGTTTAGATCTTTCATCCATTTTGACTTTAACTTAGTGCATGGTGATAGAGCTGGGTCAAGTTGTAGTTTTCGGCATGTAGAAAGCCATGTTTTCCAGCACCATTTGTTAACGAGGCTATCTTTCTTCCAGTGAGCTTGTGTAGCCCCTTTGTTGAAGATCAGATGGCTGAGTGTTTTTGTAGATGCCTCTGCATCTTCTAATCTATTCCACTGATCCTCAGGTCTATTTTGTTGCCAATACCACTTTGATTTCATCACAATGGCTTTGTAGCATAATTTCAAGTCAGGAATTGTGATGCCTCCTGCCTTGTCTTTATTGGCCAAGATTGCCTTTGCTATTCTAGGTTGTTTGTGGTTCCAAATACATTTTAGGATTGATTTCTCTATGTCTGGGAGGTGTGTTGGTGGCAGTTTGATAGGGATTGCATTAAATCTTTACAGCAATTTTGGGAGTATGGCCATCTTCATGATGTTGGTTCTTCCTATCTAGGAGCATGGAATATCTTTCCATTTTCTGAAATCCTCTATAATCTCTTTTCCAAAGGTGTTGTAATTTTCCGTGAAAAGATCTTTGACTTCCTTGGTTAAATGAATCCCAAGATACTTCATTTTCTGCAGTGTTATTGTAAAAGGTATTGTTTCTATTGTTTCCCTTTCAGTGTGCTTGTTATCTGTGTAGAGGAATGCTAGTACTATGGTCATCCACTAGGAAAATAATTATTGAATTTTTGATATAATTCAGGTATAATAATAAGATAAGTAAACAGCTACACACTTAATTTACTAATAAGAGACATCTGCTGTCATAATGTCTGTAAGTATAATAACATGTATGCACCTTGTACAATACCAAAACAGTATGAA
>PVKA01027877.1:0-30026 GCA_004027165.1 Ctenomys sociabilis | reverse complement strand
CCCATCCATCCACCTATCCATCCATCCATCCATCCATCCATCCATCCATCCATCCATCCATCCATCTTCCATCCATCTATCCATCCATCCATCCAGTTTTACGGTCATGTAATCACATGTATCTTGATTGTTCACTCACCCACGTGCCTGTGCACATATCCTTCTGTATGTTTGGTGCCCGCCCATCTGTCCAGCCATCCTCTACCCATCCACCTATCTGTGCAGCCCATGCACTCATTTGTCCCTCTGTCCTGCCCACCCGTGCTGTCCATCTGTCCATCGCCAACCATCATCTTACACACATACTTATAACCTCTAAGGTTACAGGGCCTGTGCTGGGCCCTGGGGTGGGGAGAAGACACGTTCTTTGCTTCTCAGGACTTCCAGGTGGCTGGCCTGGTGGGCTGCACGCTGCTGGAGAAGATTCCAGCCAGACCCTCTTGTTGGTCGCCACTTGACCTGAGTCTCCTTTTTCCTCTGTTGTCTGTGTTTTGTCTCCTGCCTGTCCTGCCTGCTCCTCTCACCTGCTGTCCCTCTGCCTGGCCGCTTGGGGGCTCCAGCTTTCTCCAGACCTGACTAGGCTAAAGGAGAGATACGCCAGGACTAAGAGAGACATCTTGGCTTTAAGAGTTGGGGGGAGAGACATGCAGGAGCTGAAGCACAAGTACGATTGTAAGGTACTGTCTGTCCATCCCTCCCCAGGCCTGGCGAGGCCTCTGCAGCTGCAGACCTTCAGGGCCTTCCTGCTGCGCTGGGCTACCAGGGTGGGCTGAGCCTTGGGTGCTCTGGGCCTGCACCCTGGACGCATTTTCATCTGGGCTGCAGCTGGGCGATGGCTTTAACCAGCTGTGCCTCCCACATTCTTGTTCCTGCCTGGATTCTCCCACCTGCAGCAGGCACGCTAATTGGCACAAGAATTCCAGGGTGGGTTTTCAATCTCTAGGGCCCTCGGAATCCCTTGGGGAGTCCTTGATTAAATGCAGATTTCTGGGTTCCACCCCTGAGGTGCTGATTCCCTAGGTCTGGGGCATAGATCAGGAACCTGCATATTTAACATCCAGGCTGGGTTTGAGTTATGCTTTGCAAAAAACAGTGTTGGTGACCTTGGACCAAGAGCTCAGTGACAGCGGCGTAGGCCACCAGGAACTGAGGCTCAGCAAGGAGCCATGGAGGTCAGAGAGGCCAGGAGCAGGGCACATCCCCTGGCCATGGCGTGGCGGATTCAGACCTGCCCAGGCGTTTGCTGGCTGCTTTTTTCTCCCCCAGGAAAAGGCTAGCACGAGGCCCCAGATGCTTCCTCAAATGCCCTGCTCCTTAGGTCGCTGGATGGCTTTCTTCCAGTAACAGGAAGTGGGCTCTATGGCCCCCAGAAGAGGATCTACCCAGATGTGCAATTTCTGGGGTGGACATCTGTCCTTCCATTAGCTCCTCAAAGGCGCCTCTGTCCCCTCTCACCAGAGGGTCCAAGACCTTGCAGTTGCAGGCAGCAGCTGGGCCCCACTTCCTTTTTTTCCCCTCCCCAGGGTTGCTTCCAGCAGGCGGCCTTGTTTCTGAAAAGCCACCGCCCTGCCCCTGCAGCCCTGGCCCTGGGCCTTCCAGCAAGCAAGCATTCTTCCCCCAGACCCCTGAACAGTGCGTGGCCTTTCAGCTGGGGACCGAGGGACAGTCAGAGGTGGCAGTGAGGACAGAGGAGGCCTGAGCATGCCTGCACATCCATGTCCCCTGTCCTCCGCAGGGTTTGAGGGAGGAGAGGGCTTTCCTGGAACTATGTTATTCTCTGAGATGGCCCTGTGGCAGCCTCCACTGGAATTAATTAAAAACAACTGGATGCGATAGCTGGCACAGCACTCAGGTAGGCTGAGACAGGAGGATCGCAAGCTGAGCTGCCCCCACACAGAGCGCAGTGATGTCATGAGACCTTGTGTTAAAATAAAAAAAAAATTAAAAAAGAACTAGGATAAAGCTCAGCATGAGGGCCTTAGGTTCAATCCCCAGGACTGCAGGAAAAACATAAATAAAAAAGAAACATCATCAGGAATTGGGGTGCATAGAGACAGGGTTGCTGTAGCCATGGGGCAGGGACAGGAGGGACGCTGAGCTCGCTGCTGCTGCAGAGTCCTGGTTCTGTGCCGGTTGTATGCTGGAGGGGGAAGGTGGCAGAACAGGGACCAGCGGGTGAGAGGTGCGGGTGGGGTGGCGCGGTGACAGTGGCAGCCACTCTTGGCGTGTCCCCTCAGGGCAGTGCTGTCCTGCTCCTTGCCTGCTCAGCTTGCTGTGCCTGCGTCTGGCTCCAGGAGGCTGCTTCCCGCTGTTGTCTTTCCTTTTCCTGGGCAGAGGCTCAGAGGGGACCTGCTTGTTGGGGGCAAGGGATGGATCCTTCCCTGGGCTTGGTGGTGAAGTAGGGTGTGTGGTCTCTGCTGCCAGCAAAATAGCACAGCAGGCCAGCTGTCCAGTGCACCTCCTGGTCTCCTACCCCACACCGACCCCCACAGGGTGGGGTTTTCCCAGGGGAACATGAGGCTCAGCAAGGTGGGGAGAAGCAGAGCTGGGCTTTGAACCCAGCCCCAGGACTCCAGCCTCCCCTGCCCCTGACCAGCGTCGCCTTAGGGTGATGCCTGCTGCTGAGGGTGGTCCTGGAGGGAGCTGGTGGGGGAGTCTCCCTGCCCACAGGGAGATCTGCGGGGCACGGTGGCACCCGTGCTGCTCTCCCATCTGGGCAGGGATGGGCTGGGAGGTTCTTAGCTTTGAGGGGGCTGGTGGCCCTCAGGGACCCTCAGATGCACCCTCTGCCTTTGCTCAGATGACCCAGCTCATGAAGGCTGCCAAGAGCGGGACCAAGGATGGGCTGGAGAAGACGAGGATAGCTGTCATGCGCAAAGTGTCCTTTCTGCACAGGAAAGACGTCCTTGGTGAGGCACTGTGCAGCCGGGCAGGGTGGGCTGGGCGGTGCTGGCACCTGGCTGCTGTGCGAGGGCATCGGGACGGAGTCCTGACCTTGGCCGTGGGCTTCTCAAGTGTCCCTGTCCCTGCCCCTGCCCCATCCATCTGCCCATCCTCCAACCAGCCAGTGTTTATTGAGCACCTACTAAGTAGGGGGCCCTGGGGGCTGTGGAGGAAAGGAGTGTGGAGTAGGGAGAGAGAGGGAGGTGAGCAAAGAGCAGGAGCCGGGGCATCAGGCAGAGGGCAGCGGGGCCAGGGCCTGGAGGGAGAAGGTGTGAGGCATTCGGGGAATGATCACACCCCGGTGTCATGGTGCACACCTGTGACCCCAAGTGCTCTGGGAGGCTGAGGCAGGAGATTGGCGGTTTGAGCCCAGCCTGGGCAACCTAGGGATTCTGTGAGACGCTGCCTCAAAATAAAAAGGCCTAGGAATGTAGCTCAGTGTGAGGCCTTTGGGTTTAGTTCCTGGTACCATGGGTGTGTGTGTGTGTGTGTGTGTGTGTGTGTGATTTCACAGTGGTCCACATTTCTCGAGTGTTTGTTGTGTGCCAGGTTCTCTCAAGAGCTCGGTGGCTTCTTGCTTACTTTTGACAGACTGAATGAGGTGTAGATACATCATGTTTCCCAGCTGCAGAAGGGAGCAAGCACAGAGAGGTTCAGGGCCTGGCTGAGGACACACAGGAGTTTAAGGCTGGCTGGAGAGAGAGTGGGCGGGAGGTCTAGGAGGGGCACGTGGGGCTGCAGGGGCCTTGTTGGGCCCTGGCCTTCGACCTTCGGGAGCCTGGAGGGTCGTTAGAGGGTTCTGGGCAGCAGAGCCCCGTGGTCAGTGCAGAGATGTAATGTAGGGGTAGGCAGCGGCAGAAGCCTCAGGGCAAACCTCCCTGGAGGCTGGGGCGGAGCCACTGCTGTGGGGAGGGAGGCCTAGCAAAGGCTCTGATGAGATCGGTGCCCGGGGAAGTGGCACAGATGGTGGGAGGTCCTGCTAGAGCCGGGCATGCTCTCTTGGCTTGTGCAGGCTGCCAGCCCCACACTCCTGACTCAGGGCTCAGCCCTGGGGGAGGCGCCTCCACCTCTCACTCGGTGACCCATCCTCCCTGCCCTGTACCCACCTGACCCTGCTGGTCTTCCCTGATCTCTTCTGGAGAGTGCTCGGGCCAGGACTATAGAATGCTGCGAGGCCCCAGGGGGCGGGGTCAGGGCCAAGCAAGGCCACACTGCACCTTGTGCTGTGTAGATCTCTGGGGGCCACTGATGAGGAGATAAATTCTGGGACGGTGGGTCAACGGGGACCAGCTCTCCTAGGCAGAGAGGCCTCATCTGGGATGTGCCGGGTGTCCACCATTGCATATGGCCACCAGCCAGATACAGCCTGGGCCTTCTTGGTGAGCTCAGTATTTTAGTCTCTCCGTGCCTCAGTTTCCTCATCTGGACAAAGGGGCTAATAATGGCGCCCGTCTCCCAGGGCATGGTGAGGATGACTGAGCTGGAGGGTTGAGATGAGGTTGCCACCTCGTTTTTTCGGTGGCAGCCAGCCCGACGTGGAGGCTGTGGGTGGCGTGGTGGCATCACAGGGACCTGAGTCACATCCCTGTTCTGTGGCCTCTGGGCCATGACCTTGTCCAGTTCTTCCCCTCCCTGGGGTAGCAGGTTCCTCCTCTGTCGCGTAGGTTGAGCCCCACGCTCTTGGAGCGGTGCTGGACGAATTGGGCATGCGCAGAACCGAGCACTTGGGGTTCGTGCCCTCTCTGCCCTGGGGGAGCAGGCCACCGCTCAGGAGTGGACAGGCTGGGCGCCTGGGCATTGTGTCTGGGACACCCTCCCTCCCCAGCCACAAGCCCAGAGCCTCTCCTAAAGTGATCCTCCCACCAGCGGCGTTATTAATAGCCGCCCGGCTCGGGGCCCGGGCCAAGAATGTTACCCAGCAGCTCGTGGGGGAAGAGGAAGCCGAGGAGCCGGCGGCTGGGGTGGGTGCGGAGCGATGCCCGGGCTGGCGTCATGTGGGCCAGGCAGGAGGGCCTTCACCACCCCTACTCCCACGCGGTCGTCCGCTGTCCCTCCTCCTCCTCCTCCTCTGTCTCCTGCTCAGGTAAGAGCCTGCACGAGTCCCTGCTCACTCAGCCCGGGGTCATCGCTGTTTTCTTCCCAGTGTCCACTTCCTGCCGCCACGGCAGCCACAGCGTGTTGGGGCGATTGAGCATCTGGGGGGCTATCTGCCGGCTCCAGAACGCCTCTTGGGGGGCAAGGGCCCTCCCAGGGCAGGCCTGGCTACCCTCTGCCTGGTCTCCCTCTCCCCTGAGGCCAGGGCCGCTGTCCCACTTGGCCTGTCCGAGTTTAGGTTTCACCTACTTATGCCCAAATTCCTGGTCAGATTCCAGCTGAACTTTGCTTTCTTGGTCTCTTTGCATTTTAATTTTTGGAAAAATAAAAGTGCAAAGCCAAATTGCCTCTTTCTTCTTTGGGCTTATTTTTTTTCCTCTTCTAGGCGGGCAGAAAGTTACTATTTTTAGTGCCTAGTGATGGGACAGGAGTGGCTGGCCTTCACCGGCCAGTGACTTCTGGAGGAGTGAACACTGAGATCTCGGCCTGGATGCCACTGTGTCCCCTCCCTCGCTCCCTTCCTCTGTCTCGCTGATGCTTAGCTCTCCACAGGACAGTCCAGGCCCTGGGTGCAGTGGGGAGCGCACAGGATGGGCCGAGTGTTGCTGCGTCCAGGGGCTGCTGTGTCTCTGATGGCGTCTAGGGCTCGTCCCGAGGGGCTCTGAGACTGGGCAAGGTGTGTGGTCTACACCCTTTAGCATTGTCATCAGGCCCTCTGACTTTCCAGGTGACTCAGAGGAGGAGGACATGGGGCTCCTGGAGGTCAGTGTGACGGACATCAAGCCCCCAGCCCCAGAGCTCGGTCCTATGCCAGATGGCCTGAGCCCTCAGCAGGTCAGAGACAGGGGTGATGGGGGTCCCAGCCTACCCTCGGGGGGCCACCAAGTCTGGGTCTGGAGGAGGGAGTGGCAAGTGGCTTCTCTTAGCAGTGGGCGGGGCCTTCTCAGCTCCTAGCTGGCTTCTTTCCAAATTGGACCCCGTAGGTTCTGGGCTGGTTTGGGGGACTGTGAGGGTCTTCTGGGTGGTGTCTGCCTGAGGGTTATTTGAGGGAGGACTTCAGGGAAAGAGGCTGAAAAGTTAGACTTAGCAGGTGGCAGTCCCCATCCGCTGTCCACCTGTTAGCACACAGGGACCTTGCAGTCCTCACAGGCCTCAGCTGCCAGGGGCTGTGGCTCTACTAGAGATGCATTCCTTTTCCCAGAGAATTCCACAGAGGGGAAGCTTTGCTTTGGGACCTTGTTCTTGTCCCTTCTCTGCCCTCCCTGTCCAAGACTTGGCAGCTGAGTGGTCAGGCATGAATGAGCTGGCTAGTATCGAGGACAGAGCCTGCTGGGTAGCGAGCTTAGGAGAAGGGATCTGCTCCATTGTGGGTTGGTGGGGAAAACATTTGGCCTCGGAAATCAGGAAGACTCGCTGTGGGTTCTGTTCCTGCAGCAGCCACAGCTGGCCAGAGTCCCTTCTTGGGACCCTTGCATTCGTTGGGGTTACCTGCCTGACCTCTGAGTGGTTCTGAGAGGTGACAGCTTGCTCTGCCCTGTGACAGCTGTCATGGAGCCAAGCGAGGCCACAGGCTTCCGGCTCCCAGTCAGGCTCTGTGTTCCCCAAAACCTTTGGTGACCCTGGATCAGGCACCATCAGTTATTCCAAGCAGTTCTCATCTCGGAGTTGGGGGACATCTGGTAATATCTGGGGACATGTCCGGTTGCCACATTTCAGGGTTGTTGCTAGTGTTGGTGGACAGCCCCCCAGCTACTCAGCCCACACATCCAGGTGATGGGACTCAGGACTGCTCTAGGTGCCGCTTGCCCTTCTGAGGGTTACGGATGCCACATCCTGGGAACAGCCTGTAGGACAGTGGCCCTGGCTAGCATGGTCAGGCCTGGGGTGGGGAGGAGTGGGGAGGTGGGAAGAGGTGACACTCGGGCATGGGGGAGGGGAGCGGTACCCACTGATTGCGCTCTCCGCCCGAGCAGGTGGTCCGGAGGCACATCCTGGGCTCCATCGTACAAAGCGAAGGCAGCTACGTGGAGTCACTGAAGCGGATCCTCCAGGTGCAACGTCAGGGGGTCTCTCAGGGTCCTGGGACCTCGTAGGAAGGTCCTGGGGAGACACTTTCCAAGGGGCATTTGGGGACCATTTCAACAGGCAGGGGCCCAAAGCCAACACTGTTTATGGGGATAGCAGGACCTCCAATTGGGAAATACTGAGAATCCCTGGATTCTTTGTGTTTATGGGGTGACGGTTTCCTGAGACTACTGGGACCCTGTGAAACAAGGATGTTTTAGAGGGTGAATGTTTGTGATCTCTTTTGTCCCTGGAGGGGACTGCATCTTCTTTGCCAATATGGGGAGTGAGTGGGGCCCCTGCTGCATCTCCCCACATCCTAGGGCTCCCCAAGGCGGAGGTGGGGTGGGATGCCCAGAGGTTGCCGGACAGATAGTTCGTGTGGGATGAACACAGCGTGCCACTAGGGTGTGTGGCTTGAGTCTTCTGGGACTTGAGTGTTGGAGTGAGGCCACCAGGGAGGGCTTCTGGGGTGGGAGGTGCCGAGGACCCCACTTCTTCCCAGTGTGAGGCAAGGAGAGGTGAAAGCACCACTGCTTCCCACGGAGACAGGGGACAGGGGCGCTAGGTGTTTGAGTGAGGGGCCGCTTAGCAACCCCAAGGACAGAGTGGTGTGGTGTGCTTCCCAACAACCCCCCAGCCTTGCCCTCCAGCTGGTACCATGAAGGCAGGTGACCCTCTGGATCCCAACTGAAAGCCGAAGTCATGGGCTGGGGGTTGCAGGCAGCAAAGAGAGGCCAGGCATATGGAATCATGGAAAGCCTCCCAGAAGGGCACACAGGGAGTGGAGGTGCCTCTCCCACAGTGGGAAGCCCCCATCCCCCGTGTGCCCAGTCCTCCTGGGTGGCCCTGATGGCAGGTGCGGGAGACCCGTGCTGGCCTCAGCCCTCACCCCCAGCCCCCCACAGGACTACCGCAACCCCCTGATGGAGATGGAGCCCAAGGTGCTGAGTGTCCGCAAGTGCCAGGTGGTGTTCTTCCGTGTGAAGGAGATCTTGCACTGCCACTCCATGTTCCAGATTGCCCTGTCCTCGCGCGTGGCCGAGTGGGACTCCACAGAGAAGATTGGAGACCTCTTTGTGGCCTCGGTGGGTGTCCCCCGATTCCCCCCCCAGTATACCTCAGTAAAACCATAGTTACTCAGTGCAGCCTCCTGCCTCTGCCTTGTCCAAGTCAGCGGAGTCAGAGCGCAGCAACGTCTCTGAGTCTTCCTGGCCCAGTCTGGGGGTGGCTGGGGTACCTTCATGTGCTCAGATGTCTGTGGAGACGGCTGCCAGGCCCTGGTGCCAGGAGTACCAGGGCCTGACCATGGGTCTGCCCAAGTGTAGCACCTACCGGAAGTGGCTGTGGCCTCCAGCTACCGTGGGTGGCCCCCGTGGCAGGGCCCATCCCAGGCTCGCTTGGGACTGGCCACTGTTGGAGTCTGGTTTAGACTGCAGTCTTGGCCCCCAAGGTCACCAAGGCGGGCCTGAGTGTGGTCCCAGCTCGATCCTGCAGCCTTAGGCAGGTCCTGGCCCTCTCTGGCTGCAGGCTCCCCATCTGTGGAATGAAGGAGTGTTTTTTAAACAGAAATCTGAGCATCCCAGAGACCCAGGGGTGCGAAGGAGGCTCAAGGCTGTGGAACTCTGCTTTGGTCTGTTCTAGGTGACAGTAGGTTCTGTTCAAACAAACAAACAAACAAACAAACAAACAAACAAACAAATCACTTTGAATATCACAGACCTCATAGACCATTAAATTGCCCCAGTGTCCTGGGTCCTGCATCCCAGGGGCTCCAATGGGGGTGTTCCCTGGACAGTCAAGGATATGGTCCTTGGGAGCGGGGGCTCCAGAGTTTAGTTTTGTTTGGTGCACACGGTAAGGATGTGGGTGTGGTCCGGGCCGCAGTCCCTGCCACCCGTCTTTTCTGTCTGTGGGCTCTGGCTGCTCTAGAGAGACTGCCCAGGCTCTTCCCAAGCACTGTCTAATTCCTGTCACCTCAGGGCAGTCTCTGTACCTCTCCGTGCCTCATTTCCCTACCTGGGGGGATGACAGGTCCGCTGGCCTTGCAGTCTGTCCAGGCCACACTGGCCAAGCTGTGGTTGTGCGGGGTGGTGTCCTGCGTTGCATTGATGCGTGCCCCTCCCCCTCCGCTCTCCCCACCCCACAGTTCTCCAAGTCCATGGTGCTGGACGTGTACAGCGACTACGTGAACAACTTCACCAACGCCATGTCCATCATCAAAAAGGCCTGTCTCACCAAGCCGGCGTTCCTGGAGTTCCTCAAGGTGGCCTTGGGCGTCCTGGCTTCTCCGCCCAGGATGAGGGCTGGGATTGCACACGAGGGAGCCCCCAGTCCCGTGGGAAGACATTAATCCTTCCTGCTCCCAGAGGAGGGTGGGAGAGAGTTGGAGGGCTTTAGGCAGCCTGGGGCCTAGGGCTTTGCAGTGGGCGAGCGGACCTGTGACCCGGATGCGCCCGTAGGTGGCCTCGCTTGCCGATTTGGAGTGGGCAGCTGCTCAGAGTCGCTGAGCTGGCTTTTGCTCTCATTTGTGAGAGGATGAGGAGAAATCCTCAAGTTTCGGGCATCTCACAGGAAGACAAAGATTAAAGGGCTTTGGAAAGCTGCAGGGTCTGTGGGTAACTGGCTGGGCTCCCGATTTGCCTGAGGACGCAGGTCTGGAGGGCCTGGGTTTGGGGATGTGAGAGAGGGAATTCCAGGTGTGAGGACCATGGGGTAGAGGGTGGGAGTGGCTGAGACTGGATTCTGGGGTACAAGTGCCTGCTGGGGAGGCCTAGGCAGCTGAGTTTGTTTGGAGCCATTCTGGACCTGCAGACCTAGGACAGGGACAGTATTTCAGGCAGTGGGAGGTACTGAGGAGTTTAGAGCTGCGGAAGACAGACAGACATGGAAACTGGTGGAGAAACTGGGGTCTGTGGGGGATGAGGGCCAGGGCCTAGGGAACAGGCACGGTTGGAGCAGTGGGATGCATGTGAGACAGGATAGTAAGGGGCTCCTGTGCCCAGCCCTCTCCCTGGCCCGGGCACATGGGCTTCTAGTATCGGACCAGGAATGGCTGTCTGGGCTCCTTGGGAAATCCGACCTCAGGAACAAAGGGCTGCTGCAGAGACCCACACCAGCTGCCCACACTGGCTATCTTGGGATGTGGGATCCATGGCTGCAGACTCAGGGGTGCCACTGGGCTCTGCCCTCAGACCGTGGCTGAGCAGGGTCCAGGGTCCTGGGGAGAGGAGCCCCCGCCACTGGGCCACCTCTGTGGAGGCAGCGCATGATGCGGTCTTGTCCCAACAGCGGAGGCAGGTGTGCAGCCCTGACCGCGTCACCCTCTATGGGCTGATGGTGAAGCCCGTCCAGCGGTTCCCGCAGTTCATCCTCTTGCTCCAGGTACGCGCCCCCTGGAGTGGCTGTGGGCTGGGAGCCCCCTGCAGGCGCTGAGCCCTGCTCTCACCCTGACCCACATCCCTGGCCCTGCTGCGTGGCCCTGGCCACCTTGGCCTCCTGTCCTGGAGCGGAGCCATCACGTCTGCCCGGGGCGGGAAGGGGAACCGCGACCCATGGGCTTCTAGGCTGGGCGCTCAGTCGGCCCAAGGGAGTGCCAGTCCCACACAGGGCCCTGAAAGTAGGGGCCCAGTCCACTTCCGGGGGTCCCCTGGGGTGATCTCCCAGGGGGTGATTGGGTGACTATGAGGCCAAGGGCCTGCTGGATCTTCCTCCCTCTCCACGGAGCTGCCAGCTGCAGAAGTGGGTGCTAGTGTAAGCATCCTGTTGATCAGTTACTCAGTTTTGACCCATGTATTTGTTTATTGGCTACCATGGTAACCACTTTAAAGGGTCCCTGAGCAGGGATTATAGCTCAGCGGCACAGTGACTGCCTGGCAAGTGCAAAGTCCAAGTCAGCGCCACTGGGCACGTTCGCCGGTGCAGCCGTGGGCGCTGTCCCTCTCCCAGGCCCTTTCCTCTTCCAGCTGAACTTCTGTTTCCATGAAATGAGAATTCCCGTTGTCCTCCCCCGGCGCTCAGCACCACCGTCCCACTTTCTCTCTGTCTGTGACTGGCTCCTCCAGGGGCCCCTCCTAAGGGACCGGTCCTGCGTTCTCCTTTCTGTGTCTCGCTTATTCCACTCAGCGCCATGCTCTCTGGCTTCACTGTGCAGAAGCGAGGGTCAGACTCCCTTCCAGCTGTGGGCTGGGTGTCACATCCCAGGTGCCTAGACCACATTTTGCTGATCTGTGTATTATTCCGGCGCAGACCCTTGGGCAGCTCCTCGTTTGGGCTGTGACATGGTGGGCAGCTGTCTCCTTGGGACCCTGCTTTTTGTTCTTTGGGTGGATACCCAGGAAGACCTACGTGTTTATTTTCTTCTTTTGTGCTCCGTCTCTGCAAGCTGAGCCCTTCGCGGTCTCTCTGGGTGTAGACGGCGCGGCAATCGCGGCCTTGACCCCAGCCCGGGGAGGGTCTAGCGGGCAGGGTTCCCAGTCCTGGCTCTCTCTGCCCGCAGGACATGCTGAAGAACACACCCAGGGGCCACCCCGACAGGCTGTCCCTGCAGCTGGCCCTCACGGAGCTGGAGACGCTGGCAGAGAAGCTGAACGAGCAGAAGCGGCTGGCCGACCAGGTGGCCGAGATCCAGCAGCTAACCAAGAGCGTCAGCGACCGCAGCAGCCTCAACAAGGTGAGCTTGGGCCTCCCCGCCTGCGCTCGCGGGCCTGCGCCTGCTCCCCTCCTCCACCTGCCTCCTCCACCGCAGCCTCCTCGTCAGCGCCACCGCTCCCATGTCCTGCCCAGGAACGTCCACTAGGTGGCAGTGTTCCCCGAGGGAGGGAGGGAGCTTTTCCAAACCTGCAGCCCTGAACTCTGGAGACTGAGATTGTTGACAGGCATTTTATTTTTTTTTAATTTATTTTTTTATGACATTCTTATTACTGGTTATTTTAAGATGAAAATACATTTTGTTAATTTGTGTGATTGTCAGATATGTATTATAGTCAAGCGAGTGGGCTGTGGAATCCAGGTTAAAAATTTTTTCAAGCTGTCATGGTAGATAGAGCATGTCTGTAATCCTGGTACCCTGGAAGGCTGAGGCAGGATCGCCAGTTTAAAGTCCTGCCTTAGGGAACTTCTGAAGACACTTTCTCAAAGAAAATAGAAGGGGCTAGGAACATAGTTCAGTGTCAGATCCTTACACTTTGACATTTGATCCTTAATGCACACACATACAGACATACACACACACACACACACACACACACACACACACACACACACACGGCTGGGTTTTGCCACTAGCATTGCTGTGTGTCCTCAGGAGAATTCCTCAGCCTCTCTGAGCCATACTCATTCCCTCTAAAATGAGGAAAGTTCCTAGCGGTGATTTTCTAGGCCTCTGAGGAATGAGAAAGATGGCACAGTGACACCCAGAGAGTTCAGGAAACACGGAAGGAGGCAAGCTTTGTGCTGTGCTTTGGGGTTGGCACCTGGGAACCTTTTGGTACAAGAATCTTGAGGCTGGGGATGGAGCTCAGTGGTAGACTGCTTGCCTAGCATAGGAGAGGTCCTGGGCCTGCTTCCCTGTATCCCCTGACCCCCAAGGGAGCTTCCCCTGGGGCTGGCTCCAAGGGTAGCTTGGGGGATGCGGTCCTAACTCCACGTCCCACACACCTGCTAGTTTGGATGTATTTGGAGAAGAGAGCTGTGGCCACCTGTGCTGGTCTTTGTGTCCCTGCCTCCCACTTCTGGTTCAGGAACCAGGTGTGTTTTTTTCCCAGCTTTGGCTGCTCAGGAAATAAATCCTGTGCCATCACCCTGTTCTGTTCTCTTGCCCCTTCCCCCTGGAGAACCTGGCAGGAGTGCAGGGTAGTTGTTGCGTGGAGCTTAGAAAGACCCCTTAGATATTGGGCCAGGGCTCGACGGGTCCAGCCTCGGTTCACCAAGTGAGCGATGAACGGACAGGTGCGGGGTGCTGCTGTGAGGGCTGTGGTGGTACCACACTGGTACTGCCACCATATGTGGCCCAGCCACCCCAGGGGGCTCTCCTGGGACAGTGGGGCCCCTTTGGGGACATGTTCCGTGATGGCTCTCTCATCATTACCCAGCCAGAAGAGGAAGTGAAACCGGGTGCTCCCTGAAAGGGAACCATGGAGCTATTTCAAAATAGCGGATTCAGGGCCTCCAGGGGCACACTGGCGCAATATCCGGGTTTCCTTTTTTTATCTTTTCATCTGCCCGGGGGGCAAGAGGATGATTTGAGGAAGCCAGGGGACTTTCCTCTTCCCTGGTAGATCTTGGCACGGTGGCAGCCTGGAGTGGGGCCCCCCGGCGGTCCTTGGAGTCCAAGTGGTGTTTTCATGAACTCATTGGGGTGTTTGCGGAAATATCAATGGGAGCCCTACAAGGGACCCCAAAGGCTCCCCAGCCAGCCTTTGAGTCAGCAGTGGGCTCTCTGGCTTGCACCGTGCAGGGCACCAGTGGCGCTGTGCGTGTGGACTGGCTCCGCCTGTGCCGTTGTGTGGTGGCTCTGGCCGCCTCCCTTATCCTTTCAACCTCGGTGTCCTCATCTGAGGACTGAGGAAGCCTCACAGGACTGCTGAGCAGGGAGGGGACGGTTTGGCATGCCGCCCACAGCAGCTGGCACGCAGCCACTGCCGTCCCACTCAGACTTCGGCTGTGTGTTGACCTGAGAAATGTGCTTGTCCGGAGATCAGGGTGCTCTCTGCAGGGAGGCCGTGGGGGGTCCCGTCTTCTGGCCAGTGGGGTTCTGAGCAGGGGGAGAACAGCAGCCATCAGTCGCAGGTGTGGGGACTGCAGTTTGCTGGATTCTTCCCACTCACTCTCAAAAAAAACATCCCTGTTGGGGAACAAAGGTGGCCCCAGTGCCGGTGGGGGTCTTGGTCTCTGGCCTCCTCAGAGGGGGCACTGTTGACCTGCAGCTCTGTTCCTGGCCAGACAAAAGCCAGAGGGGCCGGGGCTGTTGAGCAGAGATAGCCCCTGGCTGAGGCCACACCGTTTCACAGTGGGGTCACCATGGACAGCTGTGCAGGGACAGCAGTTCCCTATGGAGCGTCCCCTCTGTGCCCCCCACAGGGCCAGCTGTGCCACTGTGCTCTCCCAGGGCTGGCTGCCCATAGGAGGGTCCTGTGCCCGGCTTAACATGTGCGGTCACTCCTGAGCCAGGGCCTGTGATCTGCGTTGCAGGGGGCATTGTGACTTTGGCAGCCCGGCCCGGTCCCGTGCTTGTTCACTGTGTGGTCTGAGCCGTCCTACCTGGGTCCCCCTTGGGCTGCAGTGCCGGTGTTGACCTTCCGTGCCCCTCCCCCAGCTGTTGACTTCAGGCCAGCGGCAGCTGCTCCTGTGTGAGACACTGACGGAGACGGTGTACGGTGACCGCGGGCAGCTGATCAAGTCCAAGGAGCGCAGGGTCTTTCTGCTCAGTGACATGCTGGTCTGCGCCAACATCAACTTCAAGTAAGTGGCCTGGCCCTGGGCTGGTGGGCTGGGGCCCTTCATCCCCACGCTCGGCCTGGTCTGTGGCCAGGTGCTAGACCTGGAGAGGCCGTGAGGATAGCCCCGGGAGGTCACTGTCTTGCACACAGAGCTGTCCATTCTGTACTTGGTTCCGGAAGCTTTCTGGGGTTTGACCATTTGGAAATTTGTGGGGTCCTTCCCTGTGTCCGGCCTGAATCCCTGCCGCTTTCATGCAAGCTGGACTTCCTCTGCACAGCTTGCTGGGCTTTTGGTGTGGGGTGTTTTCCCCACAGCCCTGAGTGTCTGCAGCCCCCAGGAGCTTGGTTCCCAAGCTCTGGGTCAGAGACTGTAGAAATGCCCAGTATTGGGCTGTTGGGCTGAGCTCAGCCTGAGATTGATTCCTGGGCTCCGCGCTGGGGCAAGGTGGTCCGGGGGCTGCAGTGGGCTTCTGCTGGCTTACCTAGGGAGTTCACACGAAGCATGACACCCTTGGCTTCACCCGAAAGTGGGGAGATCCAGCGTGCTGGGTGCACACTAACCTGGGCGGTGAGGGCTCACACTGCCACTCCCCGTGGCCCCGCCTGGCCCACTCCAGTGTCCCCCTGCTGGGCCCTGTTGATGTCAGTGATGTGGCCCCTGGGGAACTCCAACTGTGTCCGTTCTAGTGGGCTTCAGGGAGAAGGTAAACAGGTTAGAGAACACACAGAAGTAGACCTGTGGTAACAGTAACGAGAGTCCCATGGGTGGGTGGAGCACAGTCCTCAGGCGAGGTTGGATGTTGGGCCCAGCCTAGCACTTCTGCCTTCGTGCAGGTGGCCACGGCCTGGGGGTGAGTCGGCAGACGCCCCACCCAGAATCAGCTCCTGTGCTCCTGTGCGTGGCCACCCAGTGGGTGTGGGGGTCATCTGTGGTCAGGGACCCCAGGTCCTGGCAGGGGAGCGGGCAGGGTGCTGTGGCCACGTCTGCCACCGCCCACCACCGTCCACCTCTCTGCTCATGCGGTGAATACATACGGGGTGGCGGCTCTGGACAGCCCCCAGCCTCCCAGGCCTCTGCCACAGATGGGTGCAGACGCCACCCAGGGCAGGCCCTTTCCTTCACCCCTCTGGGACATCCTAGGGACAGTGGGAATGGTGACGCCCTTCCTGCTGCCTGTGGCTTAGGGTCTGGTTCAGCGTGCAGAGTTGGGGCCTGTGGCTTCGTTTTGGGGAGTCCCCTGGGTGAGCTGCTGAGCCAGGCGGTCTGGCCGAGCCTCAGTTCCCTTGTTCGGGTCTCACAAGCTTTCTGGCTGGGCTCTCGGGAGCGTCAGAGGTGGCGGCAGGCCCATTCCAGGGCCAAGGGCCTCTCTGTGGCGTGCTCTTGCCCCATGGTTTCTGTTGTGATTGTCCGAGAGCTGTCCCTCCTTCCTGAGGTCCAGCCCTGCGGCCACCCCAGCTGGCCTCAGCCCCCATAGGAATTGTCTGAACGCAGTAACGACCTTCCTTTCCTTTTGTTTTTCCTCAGGCCTGCCAACCACAGGTAGGAGGGTTGGGGGCTCAGGGGCTGGGGGTGTGTGGCTCTGTTTCTAGGGCCGGGCCTGGGTGCTCTGGTGCTGGTGCCCTGGTGAGGCTTCCTGCTCAGCCCCGCTGGGAAGCGACCCGAGGGCCGGTGCTTGGGCTGCACGAAGCCTGGCTGAGCTGGTGTGCTGAGGCGCTGGACCGGGGTGCACGGAAGCGGGGTCTGCTGCCTCCAGGCCAGCCGGGGCAGCTCTGCAGGGCTCATCCTCTCTGTCCCCCCAGGGGCCAGCTGGAGATCAGCAGCCTGGTGCCCCTGGGGCCCAAGTATGTGGTGAAGTGGAACACGGCGCTGCCCCAGGTGCAGGTGGTAGAGGTGGGCCAGGACGGCGGCGCCTACGAGAAGGACAACGTGCTCATCCAGCACGCAGGCGCCAAGAAGGCCCCCGCCTCGGGTCAGGCCCAGAGTGAGTGTCCCGCCCCGCTGCCCCTGCGCCACCTGTCCCAGCCTAGCAGAGGTCTGCGCCTGAAGGCTCTGGCTGGCTCCCAGGCCCACACACTTCCAGTCCTGCCCATGCCAAACTCGCACATGGACACATGTGTGTGCACAGCACTGAGTGGAGGGTGACTTCTGCTTCCCGCCTGGCCTTTGCTGCTGTCCTGGTGAGCGTTGGCCCCTTGGTACCTCAGCGGAGCCCCAGAGGTGGTTGCTGGAGAAAGGAAGGCCTTGCTCGAGGCGACTGCCTGGCAACGCTCCGTGTTGGCCTGGACCGTGCTGCCCAGGGCCTCTGGGCCGCCTCCTGGCTGCTTTCTTTCTGTCCCTCACCTCTGTCCTGTTCTCCATCGTACCCAGAGCTGGCTTTTGAAAATGCACGTCAGCTCTGTGGGTCCCCCTACTGCACCGTCTCTCATAGCTCTTGGGGGAGGGGGCTGTGCCGGGACCTCCATCTGCATGCTGCTTTTCTCGCCACTCGCTGGGTCCTTGGGTAGGCGGTGGGCCCAGCTTGTGTCCTCCTGTTCTCCCGTCACCCTGTCGCTGTCCCGTGGCCCTTATGGTGGACCTTCCTGTGAGCAGCCTTGTAGGGCTTCAGGCTGGGCCAGGTCCTGGCTCACGACATGCCCTGGGCCGGAGCCTGGGGTGCAGGGCTGGCAGGTAGAGGTGCTACGCCTGGGGCACTTGCGCAAGCTGGGAGAGGCTTGGGGTTTGCTCCTCCTCTCCCTGCTCTGCCCCCCGCCCAGTCCAGGCTGTTTCTGTAATGCTGGACTTGGGGAGCCCTTGAAGGGCACCATGGGGCCAACTCTAAATCTGAAAGGGAAAGAGCCAGAAAGATGCCCCACCATCTGCCTTTCTTGGGGGCCCCCACAGACCTGACCCCAACTCTTCTGGCCTGCCATGAGGCATTGCTTTGGGCTCCCACCGTCCCCCCGTTCTGTACACTACAGCGTGCATGCCAGATGCCCTGGGAAGGGAGGGGAGGCTCTGCTGAACCCGGTTGGCCCAGGCTCATTTTTTGTTGTGTTGTTATTCAAATATGTACAAATATAAAGCTCCGCATAATCAGCTTCTCATGCTTATGGCTCTTGAACAACTATAAAACCGAAACAACATCGCAAATTGAATAAAAATAAAGCTGCAAAACAATAAAGCTCCCATTAAGGGCATTAATTTAATGTGACACATGACATCGTTGTGCTCACAGCACGGCCATCTCGCTCTTACAGCGCCGGTTCCCCAGGGCCGGGCCCACCCCAGTGGGCGCCTTCTGTGAGCCTCGTGTCCCACCTGTGCCCCCGCTGGGGTCCCACAGAGCCCCTCCTCGCCCTCCATGAGGTGTCAGGGTGTCCTTGACCTCCTCACCCGGCCGGCTCTTGGCTGCTCAGCCGGCAGCGAGCTGCGCTGGCCCCACCTCAGGTCCCCAGAGGCCCCGACGCCATGCAGCAGGGGGCTTCAGAGCCACCACACCTGCTGGTTTCAGATAATCACTGGAGTGAATGCGGCCATCCCTCCTCCCCGGGACGCCACGAGACCCAGCCTGAGCAGCCACCGCCAGCTGAAAACAGCTGGTCCTCGGCATCAGCCCCCGCCAGCGCCGGGCCCTGAGGGTGTCTTGGCATGACAGAGTGCCTCAAGCCACAGTGCCTTTGCACGCACTGTCCTTACTCTTGGCCATGTGCAGTGTACTCCTAACCCCTGGTCACAGGGTCGCCTTGGGCCCTCTGTACAGACTGAACACAGCCTGCCCCCCAGTGTTAGAATTCCCCCAGCAGATGCGTCTCCCAGCTGGCCGTCGTACTCCGTCTGGGTAAACCCTGGGCATGTGTCCTTCACCGTCCCCTGTGCCGCTTCCCCAGGGTGACTGCTCCTAGTTTTTTCTATGATGGATGCTGGGCTCCGTCCCCACTGCAAGGCTGAGCTGGATCTCTTCTCTGCCCAGACAAGGTGTACCTGGGTCCCCCGCGCCTCTTCCAGGAGCTGCAGGATCTGCAGAAGGACCTGGCCGTGGTGGAGCAGATAACGTTGCTGGTCAGCACGCTGCATGGCACCTACCAGGTGGGTCCCGGGGCCTCGCAGCCCTGCGTGCCCAGGCTTAGCTGGTGGGGTCCAGTGTGCAGCCGCTCACTTGGGTCAGCAAGGCCCCCAAGGGGGGCTTTTGGTTCTGTGCAGTGGCCTGGGGCTGGCTAGGAGAGTGTGTCCCCTCTGAGGGGGTCTCTGGGATCCTGGAGCTTGGGGGCTGGGCCTCCTCAGTGTGGCTCCAGGAATGGGCTTCTTCCCCTTTCACCTCCCCCGGGGGTGCTGTGATGGCCGTGGGGTCTCTATGCAGTGACCCCCTTGGGTCTCCTCCTAGAACCTGAACATGGCCGTGGCTCAGGACTGGTGCCTGGCCTTGCAGAGGCTGCTGCGCGTGAAGGAGGAGGAGATCCACTCGGCCAACAAGTGCCGCCTCCGGCTTCTGCTTCCTGGGAAGCCCGACAAGTGAGCAGCGCCGTGTGGGGAGGGCTGTGGGTGGAGGGGTCACTCAGAAACAGCCCCCAGAGCTGTGCTGGGCGGGAGTGCTGAGACAGGGAGGAGTGTGCCCACGGTGGGCCGGGCCCAGGATGGCACCAGGCGCACAGTAGGTGCTCATGGGAAGACAGTACACGAGAGGATGACAGGACAGTGCCCTGCGGACACCCCGGGCCAGCCTGTTAGGTCCCTCAGCCTCTCCCGTGGGTCACTTTCCTTGTGCCACGTCCTCTAGCTCATACCAGGCCAGAGCCCAGGCCACAGAAGGCAGAGGAGGGGCACTCTGCCAGGGCAGCAGTGAGCCCTGCCAGGCTGCTGGCATCCGGGCTCTGAGCAGGGCTTTCTGTCCCTTGTGCCTGCACTCACGCCCCCGCCCCTCGCCCTGCTCGCTGCAGGTCTGGCCGCCCCATCAGCTTCATGGTGGTCTTCATCACCCCCAACCCCTTGAGCAAGATCTCCTGGGTCAACAGATTGCATCTGGCCAAGCTTGGACTCCGTGAGTACAGCCTGGCGCGGGGCGCAGGGTGGGGCCAGCGGGCGGGAGGCTTCTGGGTGGGGGAGGGGTGTGGGGGAGGAGCCTCCGGCGCCGAAGGCTGTGCTTGGCCGCCTCCAGGTAGGCACTTCCCCTCTCCGAGCCTCAGTTTCCCCATCTGTGCATTGATGAGACTGGATGGAAAGGGAGTGAGCGTTCACTGAGCCTCTGGGGGAGGGGAGCGGAGTGCTGTACAGCGTCTAAAGCTGTCTGGGCTTGGGCAGGAGAGATGGGCGCCTGCCCCGGGTAGGTGAGAAGCCAGCAAGCGTGGGCGTTTGTGGTCACTGAACTGTACCCCAAAAAAGCCCTCACTCCCTCAACTTCAAAAGAGGTAGACTGGACTCAGCTGATGCTCAGTGCCTCTGAAGCAGGCCTGCTGTGAACCCTCTTTTTACCATTTGGGATTCCGAGGCCCAAGAAGGTACATGGACCTGTGTGTGGTCACACAGCAGGAGGGACACGTACGCATCCAGCGCGGGCTGGGTGTCCAGCCCTGTCCACCCCGCTCCCTGCAGTCAGGGGAGCCAGTCTGCCCAGGCACATTCGTTACATGACTGCCATTGCTCCTGGGGTGCCAGTGTCACTGTCGCCCCGCTTTGTAATCGACGAGAGGTCTGCGTTCTGGAGGCCAGAGCTGTCACACGATGCACTAGAAGTCCCATCTGCCGAGTCCCACCAGGAGGGGCCGTCTTTTGTTTTTGTCTCTGTTTCTGGCGTGATCTTTTTATAGATAATTATATATCTGCGGTAGGTTTTTAAACATTTCTGGAAAGAAGTCGGGACCTTTATTGCTGGTTTTCATTAAGTTAAAAACCCTACTTATTGAGTCTCTGCAGTGATTCCCAGTGTGGGGTCAGTTCCAAGCCCTGGGAAGGTCCTGTTGTCCGGGAGCCTGCACTGCTGAGGGTCAGGTGGAGGCTAAATGTGGGGGCGGCCGCGCTGCGAGAAGGGTGGAGTGGGGTTATGTGGCTGTCACCCAGCCTGGGGCTGCTGTCGGAGGCTCGCAGATGCCGCGCAGGGATCTGGGTAGAGTGAGCCCGGCACAGGAACTGCTAGTGCAAAGGGCCTGGGGTGGGGACAGAAGGCTGAGCAGAGGGTCAGGGTGTGGTGTTTCCAGAAAGCAAGGAGAAGAGGCTTCCGGAACTTGCTCTCGGGGTGCCGGGAAGCTATTCATCAAAGCCCAGACAGCTGGACGGCAAGGCTTCTACTCGGTCAGTTGAGCTTTCTAGGTTACCAGGGCCATGTCTGGAGAGTGGGAAAAAGGTTGTGAGTGACTTGGAGGATTCTGGGGTTTCTGGCCCCAGGCCGCTTCTCGGCCTGAGTCCCCCAGCCTGCCTGCACCTGCTGTCCAGGTGGGCAGTGCCCTCCTGGCCGAGGGTGCGGCTGCTTTCCACAGCGAAGTTGCTTCATCTTGCGCAGTTTCGCTGCAGCAAAAGTTTTAATGGGAGGAGAATCATTTGAAATCTTATTTGAATGGCTCAGTCCCCCTGGGGCTTGAATAATTTGTTCCTTTTATTTTGCTGCTTTTTTTTTTTTTTCCTTTTTTGAAATCTGCAGTGCCTGGGGTGTGTGTGGGGGGGAATAATAGGACCCCGTTAGAGGTAGAATATGTTAAAGGCATCCCTTCAGCAGGGATGTGCTTCCTTCGCTGTATTTTATTTCTTTGTTGTATTTCTTTCCCCTTCCCTGACTGCAGCGTACCAAGATGGTGGCCCGGGGAAGAAGGGAGGAGGGCAGGAACCCCTGGCCCCCTTCTGTACCCGCAGAGCAAGGCAGCACATCCCTGCCCTTCCGCCCAGTGGGTCCCTGGAGCCTCCCCCGCCCCACGGTCCTTGCTCCCATCGCCCCGTGGCCCTGGTGTGCCACGCCCAGGGTGCACTAATGAGGTGGCAGGACTGGGGTTTCCCTGAAGGGCTTCACTTTTCCAGCCTGCAGTCTTCACAGTAGGACCTAAGTTCACGTGCTGCTGGCTCAGCTGCTGGCTTCTGCTCATGCATGGCCTGGGCCGTGCCAGCTCCTGGGCAATGTTTTATCCTCCTCTTCTTTCTCTTCTTTTTTGCAGTGCTGGGGACTGGTTTGCCTTGAGCTCCCTCCCCAGCCCTCTTCCCCTTCCCATGTTTTAAATTTTGAGGCAGTTTTGTTAAGTTGCCAAGTTCTTGAATTTGGGCTTGAACCTGAGATCTTCCTGCCTCAGCTTCCCAGCATGCTAGGGTGGCCTGTACCACTGTACCACCATTTGCGACTTCATATTCCTTAACCCTAGAGACCATCTTTGGTTGGTGCTGGGATTTGCCAGGCCCAGGACTGGAGGTGCTGGTGCTGTTCTCCTAGAGATGAGGTTGGCTGTGGAACCAGACCCCGGTTTACCCCACTGGGAGGCGTGGCCTGGTCAGCACTGGGATCTGTCTGGGTGGGGCGGGGGTGGGAGAACCTTGCTGAGGCCCTGCCAGGCCCAGTACCCGCAGAGCCTTGTGATGGGGAATTCTGAGCAGAGTGGTTGGCCACCTACCCGGGCAGCAGCGACAGTAAAGGGACAGCATCTCCTGAGCTCGGTGGGCTGGGAGACAGGGTGGGAGGGGGCTGAGCCAGCGTCTGGTACCACAGGACATACTGTGGACAGCAAGGAGAATGACTGGAGTGGCCACTGTCTCTTGAGGGCCCAGTGGGAGCTAGGCTTTACAGACTCTCCACCCAGTGCTCATGGCTCCAAATAGAATCATTTCTACTAATAAGCAATAAGGCAGCTGTCTCAGAGAGGTTAAGTTCCTGCTTGCATGTCACACAGCGATACGGAGTCCAGGTTAGGGCTTTTGTGGGCCCTTCTGACACGTGGGAGTGGATTCTTCCGAGGGCATGGGGCGCTCTGGTCCCTGGAGCCTCCCCCTCTCCCCGTGGCGTGCTGGGCAGAAATCACTGGGTACCAGATAAGCCCCCACTCACCACCGCTTGGAGACCGCAGCCTGCCATGGGTGCCAGTTCTTAATGTCACTTATCCCAGGCGGGCTTTCAGTTTATTGGCAGCAGCAGCCTTCTAATTTGGTCTCGACCGTGCTGGTTTTGTGGTGGGAGCGGTGGCAGTGGCAGATGGGGAGTGACAACTTCATTTTCTTTTAACGTTTCCGGTGGCAGGCAGGGAAGGCGCCATCTGGAAGGAGAAGGTCAGATCATTAAAAAATATATATGATAATAAATTGCCCCAGCTGGATGGCTCTGGCCCGGGGGGGATGGGGAGGAGAAGAAATGCACAGCGACCACCCAGGACCCGCCGGGTGGGGTTATCGGGAACAGCGGGCCGGCTTGGCACTCACAGGTGGCGCCTGGCGGGCAGGGCGGCTGGCTGGGAAGTTCCTTGAGGGCAGGGGCAGCCTCTTAGACGTTGCCCATCTTTGGAGCTGGCCCAGGAAGCGCCAGGGTGTCCGTGACGCAAGCACTGGGCCGTTGAGAACGGCGGTGGCCAGGACACTGAGCACCTGTGGGCTGATCTCCTGGCGCCTGCCCCTTCCTTTGGCTTCTTCCCGTTGTTGGTCTAGTGTAGCCCGGGGTAGACCTATCCCCCCACCCCACGCCCTGTGGGACTGTTAGGATGCATGGGCCCATGGGCACTGAAGTGTGGGGGCTCTACCAGGGCGACCTCCGCCCTGTGCTGGGTCTTGGTTTCCCTGATGGTCTTCTCTGCGTCAGCCTACCCCCTTCCCTTTACTGTGGCAGGGGACAGATTCTTGTGGCCACCTCCGGCCCGTGTTGCAGGGAACGAGTCAGTGCTTGGGGAGTTGATGTCACTATGTCTCTGCTCACCGTCAAATTCACACCGCCCCTTGCCGAGCCCCTCCAGCGAGGCAGACACCCAGAAGCCAGCCTTGGTGGCAGTGGCCTTTCCCAGGTGCCTGCAATGCACAGGCCTGGAGCCGGCCTCACAGTCACCACCGCTCACGTGTACGTGTCCAGCCCTTCTCTGTCGGAGCCGGCAGGGTCTGTTAACGAGAACCATTTAGGTTCTGGTTCACGGTCGCCCCTGCAGAATGAGACTGTGGGAGGAGAGGCTGCCTGGGCGCTAGGTTTGAACCTGCAGCCCGTTGCCACTGGGCCAAGTGTGAGCAGATGGGCACTGCTGTGGCAGCGGAGCCCGTTTCCACACGCATGTGCACGAATTCCCACACGTGTGTGCTCACACGGAGGAAAACAAGACAAGCTAGCAGGATAGCAGAAACTGCGCAGGCTCCTTGGTTTCTGATCAGGTGATTCCCAGAAAACCCACTGTTAGCTTAAAATGCCATGAGTGGAAACTGCGTTTATTATACAAGATCTACTGAACACTCTGCCCGCAGCTTGAGTTTCTGCGTGACCAGCACATGTCTAGTAAGTCACCCTGCGCTGGGCAGAACCGAGCCCGAGAAGCCTGTTTTGTAACAAAGTGCTGTGTATCTCATGGACACTCGTAGATGGGGGCTGCACACACACTCTGGGATCCCCAAACTCAAAACATGATGTTGAAACCCCCTGGACCCAGCACACTGCTGAGTCTCAGTTCTGACTGGGAGCTGTGGTTCTTGGCATCGGGTGGGAGCCCTGAGCCACATAGCCCTCGCCCAGGAAGGAGCAAACCTCACAGCACGGGGTCTGCAGAGTACGCCTCACTCTAGCACCAGCGTGAAGCTGGAAACTCCTAAGTTGAACCTGCAGCCCGTTGTCACTGGGCCAAGTGAGCACTGGGTCTCTGGGGCCTGCACTGATCCCCACCGAGGCTGGGCGGCTACTGTCTGCTGGATTAGTCCCTGGACTCTGATCAGTCTCCCTTTCCTCTTGCTGTAGGGGAGGAGAACCAGCCAGGCTGGCTGTGCCCGGATGAAGACAGGAAGAGCAAAGCCCCGTTCTGGTGCCCGATCCTGGCCTGCTGCGTCCCGGCCTTCTCCTCCCGGGCCCTTGACCTGCAGGTGAGTGGATTCAAGCAAAGGCGGCAGTGCCCCCCTCGTCGGGGAGGAATCAGTTTCCAGGTGGCACCCACAGCAGCTGGGATGGCCCAGATTGCGGTGCCAGCCTGTTGCTTGTTGACTGACCCAGCGGATCAGGGTTTTCTGTGGCTCCCTGAGTTAGTTTTTCTTACAAAAAAAAAAAAAAAAAAAAAAATTGGGGTGGTGGTGGTGGTGTGCATGACCAGCATGGGTCACGTGAGTGGAAAATTCCATTGTTTTGAGGTGACAGGTAGCAATGATCTCATCTGTTGGTGGCCCGACTGCAGAGGATGCCACAGCGGCTGTGCCAGACATTGCGGGTTGGACCCTTTACAGTGCTGCCAGCTGGAGCTGGCTTTGGCCCGGGCACCACACTGTCCCTCCGTCTGCAAAGCCCCCACCACACCCAACAATGGTGTTTGCTGTCATTTTCCTATTCTTATGTTTAAAATAACTCCTGGGGCAGATGTTTCAGTAACTGTCTCGGTTTAGACATGAAGGCTCAGAGAGGTGACCCTGATTTTCCAGATGAGAAAGCTCAGTCCCCTCTGGTCGTCTGTCCCTTATGTCCTGGCAGAGCTCACCTTCCGTCTGGAGCAGCTGTTGTCCATCGTCTCCCAAGCAGATGAGGACATCTCAGCTCTGGGGATAGGACAGCAAGCCTGGGACCCAGGCCAGATAAATAGTACCAGGAGACTTGCCGCTGGGTGTAGACTGGGGCTCTAAACAGCTGAAAGAAATGCCCTTGAGATGTAAGTTTGTTCATTCATTTATTCATTTGTCCATTCATAAATAATTTCTGAGCACCTACTATGTGCTGGACACTGGGCTTACAGTGGCAACTGAGAGACACAAAATTCCTCATGGTGCTTTTAGTCTAGTGAGGACCAGCAATAACCGAGCCAACAAGAAGAATGGGAAGCAGAGTGATGTGCAGGAATACAGACCTGGGCCACAGAGCTGGGCCACAGAGCTGGGCCACAGTCCTGGGCCACAGACCTGGGCCACAGACCTGGGAGCTTCCCAGAGGGGTCCTTGGAGGAGGTGGTATTTTACTGACAGCCACATGGCAGGAAGGACCCAGGGAGGGCCCAGGAGAAAAATGTTCCAAAGAGACAGATCCACAGGGAGGCTGTTTTCACAGCAGTCGGAGAAGCCAGCTTGGTTAGCTGGGAGGTGTTTTAGTCTGTTGTCCGGTTCTATCTTGTTTTGTGGTTCTAATGCAGACTGCTTGAGACCAGATACTTTGCAAAAAAAACAAGTTGCTTTGGCTCATGGTTCCGGAGGCTGAGAAGTCTGGGGTGTGGCATTGGTATCGGGAGAGGGCCTCGGGCTGCAGCACTCGAGGTAGAAGGTAGACAGGCAGGGTGGGTGTCTCTCCGGGAATCCACTGCTGTGGTAATGCCCTAACCCAGGCGGGAGGCTTAGAGCCCTCATGGCCTAATTCAGTATTAAAGACCCCACCTCTTAACACTGTCCCCTTATAGTGGTGATGCAGCCTCAGCCTGAGTTTTGGAAGGGATGTTCACGCTGTAGCAGTGGGCAGTGAGGTCAGCGGGTAGGCCAGCTCAGTAGGACCACGGCAACCTCCAAAGCTTAGATTCTCTTCTCAGAGCAGTAAAAACCCTGGATGCTTCAAGCCCTGGACCGGCACTGTGTGATATGTACATTGAGTCCTGTGTCTCCTTCTGGCTACCGTGTGACAGGGAGCTGTGGACAAGAAAGAGGTGTAGGTGGCTAGTGAGGGACAGGTCCTGAGGGTAGTGCAGGGGACGTGATGTGACAGTGTCCAAGTGAGATGAGGAGGCCAAGGCTAGGGTCAGGGAGAGGTGAAGAAGCCCTTACTACTGCCAGAGAAGTGAAGCAGGTGTTCACAGACTCAGTGGGGACCTTAGGTAACATTTTATGTATTTGGTACGGGACCTCACACCCGGCTTGGACTCGCAGCGATCCTCCTGTTTTCAGCCTCCACAGTGCTGGGATTATAAGCATGTGCCACCATGCTCAGACTTGGTGGGCTCCATGGCCAGCTCAGCATGCCTCGGGCGGAGACAGCATGGCATGTGGGACCAGGGATCGAACCCTGGTCTCTGCGCTTGCCTAAGCAGGTGCTTAGTCTGCTGAGCTATCTTGCTGGCCCTCTTAAGTAACATTTTAATTACTAATATACTACTTAAAGCCAAAGCCAGCTGGGAGATGACAGGCAATGGTTCTGCTGGTCTTTTTTTTTTGCAGTACTGGGTGATCCTCCGACCCATCGGCAACTCCCAGGCAGCCCTGTGGAGACAGGAGCTGAGCCCGCTTCCCTGGGCGGGCTGAGGCAGCCCTTACTGGTGTGGACAGGACCAGGCAGGCCCTTCTCTGTGGGCTGAGGGTGTGTCGGGCTCTTTCTGGCAGGAAGCAGGGTGCTAGGGTGGGAGGAGGAGCAGCAGGCGGCTTCTCAGTGTGGGTGGGTGCTGTGCCCATGCCCGGCTGTGCCAGCCCCCGGAACGGGTTGTTGGAAGTGGAGAGAGCATCAGCAGGGATCCCTGGGGGACCCAGGTGGAGGGTAGCTGGGTCACCTGTAGGCTGAGGTCCACCTCAAGCTGGCCTGGAACAGGCTGGTGAACGCATGGACTCTGTCCTCTCTGGGGCGCCTGAAGACCTGAGTGCATGACACACAGAGGGGACGTGGCCCTGCTCAGCAGAGGGCCTGTCGCCAGGCTGCTCAGGACCCAGCCCCTGGCACCCTCGCTTCTGATTGTCTCTGGCCTCCATTAGCCAGAATTTCCATTGATGAGCATCTTAGTCCATTATCTGTTGTGATAATGAAGTACTTGAGACTGGGTGCTGTATAAAGAAGAGAGGTTGATTGAGCTGAGCTTTACAGGCTGGAAATCTAAGGTCAGGCAGCCTCTGGTGAAGTCTGGGGGCTAATAGCATTGTAAGGGCTGCTCGGAGCCATCACTTGGCCAGACAAGAGGCTGGGGGCCTTCAGGGGCCAGGCTGGCTCTTTTTATAGTAGCTCACTCTCAGGAACTAACTAGGATGTGTGAGGGCATAATCATTTAGCTTGCCCGCGGCTCATCTTGGCCGCTTCCCTCTATGCTCCAGCTTTCAGAGGTTGTCTCCACCTCAACACAGCCAGCCTGGGGTCTGAGCTTTGAATACGTGAGCCTTTGGGAACGAACAGAGTCAAGCTGTGTCCACCCCGGGGGGGTGGGTGCCCACCTTGCTAGCACAGTTGCTTATCTGTGGCACCTCTCCCATGGAATCCGTCTGCTGATTAAATGGCTAGGGGTGTGAAATGCTAGAGCACCCCAGAAGAGTCCCCGGAAGTTTTAGCAGCCAACGGGTGCCAGGACTCCAGCTCTGGGTACTCCCAGGGCCTTGCCACTGTCCCACTGAGATGCTGGAGTCCCGGCTTTACACATGGGGGCTTTGCATGTGATTTACTCGCAGTTCAGCGCTGTGGCCCCCAAGCTGGGGCTGGAGCCAGGTTGGCTGCATCCAAAGCTCCCTTTTTCTGGCTGGTTTTGGGAAGCCTTCTTTCCGACACGGGCGAGCATGACGTCGGGGGGCCTTGCTCGTCTAGGGCCCTTTGCGCCTTCACCTCATCTTGGGTCTGGCTGACATCAGGGGCCCCTGGAGTTGCCGTGGAAATGTCTGAGCCAAGCTCCAGGGAGCCCAGCCCCCTCTGAGGAGACAGCCTGGTAGGAGGGCGGGTCCCCCCCCCCCCCCCCCCCCCGTTCTGTGGCCAGCAAGGAGCAAAACAGACAGGACTCTCAGGAGGCCAGGGCTGGGGGAGCTTTCTGCCACGGGGTGGGGGCCCATGTTACTAGGCAGTAGTGGGACCTGAGTGCTTCTGACTTGGTGCTTGGCTTAGAATGGGCAATGGACCAGGAATGAAGGGTTTGAATTCTAGCCCCGCCTCTACCCCATCTTGCCGTGTGAGCTTGAACCTACAGTGTCTCCAGGAGGCTGGGTGAGGTGACCTCTTTGGGCCTTTAGAGATTTTGTTAGACAGAGCTGGGGCCGGCTGGGGCCTGCTGCACCAGCAGAGGGCAGCATGAGCCCAGAAAAAGGCTTGTGGTGCTTTCCTCCTGCCAGAGCTACAGCTCTGAGCTCTGTCCTCACTGCCATCCTGGCTGGTGACAAAGACTGGCCAGGGCCACCTGCTCTGGCTCAGAGGCCACCCACTTGGGGGGGCATGTGGCAGCAGGTGCCACAGAACAGCAAGCAGCTGGTGGCTGTTGGTGACAGCTGATGACCAGACCCCTAGCCTGTGGATGTTGCTGGAAGCAGCATCTCCTAGCCTGGCCCTCTGGTCTTGGTGGGCTTCTCTACAGAGAGGTTCTAGAATCAGGACGTCATTCTTCGAGGGATGCAGGAGGCTAAGGAAGGTGCATACGCAGGCTGCACCCTCTCACTCATCTCCCCTGTGGCCTAGGACAGTCCCCTGCCCTTGGTGGGACTCATTTCCACTGGGCAAATAAGGGTGGATGGGGCTTCACAGCTCTCCACTAACCTTATTTGGAAGCAGCCTGTCTCAGAGACCCTGGGCTGATCCAGGGCACCACTCAGGCCCCTTCTGGCCGGAGCCTCTAGAAGCGTGATGAGCACATACGTGGCGTGAGGACCTTCCTGGCCCCACCCTCAGGGATCCCCGGGAGGAGCTCGCCGAAGGCTCAGCAAGCCCTCCTAACCCTCTCTCTCTCTCCACAGCTTGGGGCCCTGGTGCACAGTCCTGTCAACTGTCCCTTGTTGGGCTTCTCGGCAGTGAGCACGTCCCTTCCTCAGGGCTACCTCTGGGTGAGTAGACCCTGCACAGGGACATTGGCTTCAGGACAGGAGCAGGGAGGGGGTACCCAGGAGGGGGTGCTGCCCGATGGGCAGGATGGATGGGTGGGTCTTAACCATCCCGGTCTTTCTGGGAACCTCAGTGTCAGCCACTGTGGGAGGTGCAGCCTCAGCTGGGGGAGCCGAATAGGACACACACACACACACACACACACACACGTAGCCATAGTGCCAGGAAGCGTAAGGACAGGGAGCTGTGCAGCGTGCCTGGGTCACAGTCTTCAGCCAGAGGTCAGAGAGTAGTGCTGGCTACTGCCATCTCCTGTTGAGATTCCAGTCTGCTGCTTCTGTCTCTGCAGTTGCTGGAGCCCCTTTCACTTTCTCAGTTCAAATGTGCACTGAGCACTCTTTGTGATGTGGACTGAGTTCTGCCAGAAGCATCAGCTTCTGTGGCCCATTCCCCAACCATTCCCTTTCTGCGTATCCCTGAATCCAGGCACTTGGGCAGCAAGATTCTGGCTTACCCTGAGTTCAGCCCAGATGTATCTCCTGAAATTAGTTTGTTCCTCCTTCTTTTCTCATTATCTAGCACATAGCATTCCTACCCATCTGCCCACCCATCCATCCACCCATCCACCAATCCATCCATCCATCCATCCATCCATCCATCCATCCATCCATCATTCATCCACCCATCCACCCAACAA
>PVKA01027876.1:0-30028 GCA_004027165.1 Ctenomys sociabilis | reverse complement strand
AAGGATGCTCACTGTATTTTAAATAGTACCTTATTATTTTTAATTTTGCAGAAATTGGAGTGAATTTGGTTATTGCAATGGTAATCAATGAATAATTAGATAGGAATATTTGTTAGATTATATAATCAAATTAGAAGTTTATTCATACCTGTACTCATTGACACATTTATTCACTCAATAAAATGAAACCAGGGCCTGCCAAATAGCTCAGTAGATTAAAGTGCCCACATAGGCAGACGCAGGGGCTGGGAGTTCGATCCCCAGGCCTGCCTTGCCAGCCCCACCCCCGGGGTGAGCTGAGATGACAATTGAGACTAGGCATGGTGGCACGTGCCTGTAATCCCAGTACCTGGGAGGATGAACAGGCAGATTACTATGAATACGATCTACGCAGCGAGATCTTGTGCACCATATATACCTTTTCCTAAAATACAAAAAAAATTAAAATGAAACCATGTGTATCTGCTATGTATCATGTTTTCCACCAAGCATCCAGTATAAAAAGTAAGGTGACTCGGCTGCCATTCACCAGCTAGAGGTGCTAGTTGGTTCTCTTAATTCCACACCCAGTGAGTCTCTTTTCCTTATGGGAGAAACTTCCAGCAATGCCTTTAACTGTACATCGCCCCATTACTTTCAGAAAACTGTGGCCTTGCAAAATAGGAACGTCTTATTTTATACGCTTGTAAAACTGACTAAGAGGTTGCGGCTAAGCGCTGGTAAATGACAAGAGCAAACAAAGATGTTGGAAAACATACTTCTATGTTAAGCTGGGTTTTGTAGCAATATTGCCTTTGACCAGTGCATAGAAACTGTACTCTTACAAAATGCAAAGCCAGCCCCCTTCCACCCACACAGTAAGGCTGCTGTACAGATGAAATGAGCCAATATATGTAAAAACGGGGGAAAGCACAGTGCACTCTGTGAAAATAGGTTTTTATACATCAAATACATTGAAATTTGAGGAAGTTATAATTTTGAATAGAGAAAATCTTCTACATCATTCTTGTAAGCCAGCCTAGTATGTTCTGGATGGGCATGTGTGGTGACAGTGCCACGAGTGACACATGGCGATCCTGAAGCCATGTAAATAAAGATGGGTAGTCTGAGCTCTACCTGGTCAAGTCTTGCTCTATCTAGGTCTTAACCATCCAGCAGAAAAGTGTAAAAATGAAGTATACATCATGGGGCCATAATATTGAGCTGAGCTGTAAATGGCTGTGGTTGACAACTTCTTTGAATAACTCACTATTGTTGTGGAATGCTGGACTGTGTTGGATTGTGTTGTCAAGTTCAAGCACCTACGTTAGTTGAATGACAATGGAGTACCCACCTTTGACAGGTGTAGACAAAGAAAGGGGTATAGAAAGAAAAAATCATGATGTGTGTGTATACACAGTACAGTTGGGATAGTGCTGTGCTTCTACATAATCCTATGAGAGGCAAGATTTGCACTGATGGTGGTTGGACAGGATATTGTGTTGGCTTCTAGTACTATGGTCATCCATTAGGAAAATAATTTTTGAAGTTTTGATATAATTCAAGTATAAAAAATAAAATAAGTAAACAGCTACACTCTTAATTTACTGATAATAGACATCTGCTATAATAATGTCTGCAAGTATAATATCATGTATGCACCTTGTATGATACCCAAACAGTATGAAAACAGTTTTCAATGTATTAATTTATCGAATCTGTCTTGTTAAGGTATCTTAAAACTGTCTGATTGATATTTGTACTTCAATAAAATAAATAAAAAAACTACTATGAAATCAGACTCATGAAAGAAACTTTTAAAAATCTCACCCACTTGTAAGCATTTTATATTTGTTGATAGCTTACTTGTCAACAAAGTGATGTCTTAGATATTTTAAATATATTAATTGATTTCAACCTTAAAAAAAATAGAGGGAAGTTTGTTTTCTTAGGGATACACAATTATACACACCTCACAGCATGGCAGGAATTGACGTCTGCATCCGTGTGTCAATGCCTTACTAACCTGAGTCACTTCCAGGAGGCAAAGGCTTTGCTCTCTTTAGTACTATGGAAACATTAGCAGTGGCCCACCTGGCTGCTGGAAGTGGGGCAGTCAGCTCAGGAGCACTTTTCCCTTCAATAGAAGTTGTTCTGCTCTTCTTGAGTACTCTTGCTGTCATGAGGAGGAGGGGGGAGCACTTCTAAGACATTTTAAATGAGGAAATCTTTGCTGGCTCCCTACCCTGGGAATGTTCCCAAGTCAGAAGTGTATGAAAAGATAGCAGTGGTTCACAGGAAGCAATCCTGATGTCAGGCAGTTCTACAGAGCACAACAGAGCATTGCAGTGATGGCGTGGTGTCACATGATGTCATCTATTGTCCTGAGGGGAGAGGTAGAAATATTCTATGCTTCAGGTCATCTGATTTTGCCATGATAGTGTCTTGAAAACCACATTAATATTTGTGTTACTTTTCATTTCATTTAATTAAAAAATCAGTTCTGATATATCAATGCATGTGTGTACAGACATGCATACACACACAGTGCCATTGAAGACTGAATGAAACAAGAATTTTCTTAGCAACGCAATATATTTAGTACATGTACTCTTGAAGCAAACAGAGTCTAGAGCTTTTAGTAGTTAAAAGTTAAATGTATTTGAAAAGCGACAAAGAGACAGAGGGACAGACACAGAGCAAGACAGTTAGAGAGACAGGCAGAAATAGTACAACAGAGAGTCAGAGACAAAGACAGAAAGAGACAGTCAGAGAGGGAGACAGTGAGAGAGACAGACAGAGAAACAGTGAGACAGAGAGACAGAAACAGAGCAACAGAGAGTCAGAGACAGAGAGACAGAAAGAGATAAGTCAGAGAGGGAGACAATAAGAGAGACAGATAAAGAGAAATAGAGTGACACAGAATCAGAGAGAGAGAAAAAAAAAGGGAGAAGGATTCAATCTCTTATCACTTTCCTCATTGCTGGAACAAAAATTTACTAAGTCCACTACTGAGCAGAGATTTATTTTAGCTCACTGTTTTCAGAGATCAAATGTACAGCCAACATGATGGAGAGGCCTGGCTGAGAGGAAAGCTGCTCTGGCGTGGTGACCAGGCAGGACCAAGCGCAGGGAGGGAGGCATTCCCTTCTGAGATGCATCCCCAGTGACAGCTCAGCCAGCAGCACACCCAGCTGCAGAACTCCCCAGTGGATGAACCCATCAGTGGGTGTCTCAGCCACATGACACAACCACGCACCAACAGCTCTGCCTCTGAGCCCAGGAGGCTGTTGGGGAATGTTGTCTTATCTACATGGTAACATAAATATGGGAGAGTTAACCCATTCAACCATTAACAAATAGTAACACAAATGATGAATATATGAATTGCTTCTCTACCCAGAAAAATTCTTGGAAAACACAACCCGTGAAAATACTGAGGGGCTGGGGGAGATGGCTCAGTGGAATAAGCACTTCCCTGGCAAAGGCCTCAGTTCAACACCTGGTTCTGCAACAACAACAAAATACTATTTCAAAGATACTATAGTAGTAAAAGTAAAGCCAGGAAAATGCTCCAACCCAGGAAATCCAGCCTTGGCCCAATGCAGATAGGGGTTTCTGTTCACTTCAGGATAGCAGATGGAGGAGAAATGAATTAAAAGCTGGAAGGAGAGGTAACAAACAACAGCATTTGAAAGCCAGTACAAACACACTGCCCCCTGATTCATAGGTTCACTTCTGACCATATTAATAGTACCTATCGCATTCATACCTTCTGGCCAACCATCCTAAAACTTATATAGCTGATTTATTTCTGCTAGGAAATAGGCTTCAGAAATGCTAACTCCTGAAATTTCTTAAAGCATTGTTTCCTGATTAGAAGGGATTTTGCCTCAAAGAAACAGTTGTCAATGTCCAGGCACATTTTTTCTTGTTACCATCTCAGAACGTACACTGTTGGCATTGAACTGGGAGAAGCGAGGCGTGCTGCTGCCATCCTATTATGATCGTGATGCTCCTCACAACTAAGATTTGGGGGCTCAAAAGCGAAATAGTGTTCAGATTGGCAAACCGTGTCTTAACGGAACAAAGCGGTGCCATTAAAATTAAACAGAAGGCAACACAAGAAGTGTGTGTGTGTGTGTGTGTGTGTGTGTGTGTGTGTGTGTGTGTGTGTGTTCATTCAAAGGCTCTTTGTCTGCTGTTCTATCCCTGAAATCTCCGTTCTGCAAGCAGCCTCTATGCCCCCAGTGGAGTCTGAAATATCACTGATTCATCACCAACTATCCATCTCACAATAGGGAGGAAATTTAAGACCAGTTCTATAAAAGGAAGTATAAATCTGCCCTTTTTGTACTTTCTTAAAGAAACAGAATTTAATGATCTCAGTAGGGGCCTAATGAGCCAGTGTCCACATCAGAAAGCTTCTCTGTTTTTGACATGTTTGACAGAAAGTGAGGGGAAAATAAGGGGGAAAATACATTGGAAGACTAATTGAGCACAGCAGCCGAGCAATTCATGAAAGTCTTGTCCTCTAGCTAAAGGTTGTTCTGCTTCAGTGAAGCCATAGACAGACTCTGCCATGAGGGCGTCACTCTTCTATACGGAAAAATATAAGACTGGAAGCATTAGCAAAGCTAGAAGGGCTGGGATGCAGGTTGATAGCTGTAGTCACTGCTGTCAAAGAGAACCACCAAGCTACAGCTAACGATCTGACTTTGATGTCAGGTGCACCATGAGAAAGGGTGCCAGGTGCCACTGTTCTGCTCACCTCAGCAAGCAGGCTGAGCAAGAAGACTGGAGTTTGTGAGCCCACCATCAGGGAGTAGAAATGAAATACGGTCTCCTGCAGCATTTCTAATATATTCAAGAAATCCCAGCACACACAGGGACTATACCCCTGACATGGTTACTCCAAATGAAAATAGAAAATGACACCAGGAGGCTATAATAAAATGTCAACTGTGAGCAGAGATGGTGAGAGGAAAGAGATTTTGAAATAGGCTCAGGCAGCGTAGCCCAACTCCGGGCTTCTTCGTAATGGTCAGTCAGGTCCAGTCAAACATGACAGGTGTTTCCCAGCACTGATCAAGGCAGGCCTAGATGGGAAGCCTACTCCACAAGGTGCTCGATGTTTGGTTAATTCTCATCTCAGTCTCCATTGTATTAACTTGAAAATGAAGACATTAGCATACCTCAGAACATTAAAGTTTTTAACTAAAGTCATACATAACTATAAATCATTTATGAACATTCCCTTGGATCCCGTATGATGAGGGCAGCACACCGGAGCCAGCCTTGCTGTGCACACCTAAATCCTGGGGAGGCTGGGGTGCGAGAAAAATGTGCATTCAATCCCACCCTGGAATACATAGTGCCAGGACCCCCTGGCGAAACAAACAAAACAAAACAACCTCTAGCACATGATACAGACATTTTAAGCAATACTTGTGGATATATCATCAGAACTGACTGAGATGATAAGCATTCCTAAAAGTGGTAAAAGCAATAACCCAAGTGTGTGAGAACAGGACTTTTTGCCCCTGTGGTACCTTGTTCTAGTTGGAATGTGCCACACCAAAAGGTGTGTTTTGGGGGCCTAATCCTCAGTACAACAATGTTCATAGGAAAGGCATTAATGGGAGGTCTTTTAATCATGAATCTTTCCCCTCAAGAATAGACGTGCTAATTCTAAAATTCCTTGAGGCTCCAAATTCCATTTCTTGTTTTCTGGTCATCTCCTACCCTCCTGCCTTTGACAATAAGATGACATCACCAGAAATTGCTCAACAAATTCTGCAGTGATAATCCTGAACTTCAGCATCTTCAGAATTATACAAACTAAATCTCAGTTTTTTAATAAATTACTGCCAAGTATTCTTTTATAGCTGCACAAAACAGACTGAGACAACTTGAAATATTTTGCTTCTGAAATAAATTCTTTGAGTTAAAGAATACAAAGTCATTGTTAAAATGTGAGCATTGCCAAAGATATTTTCCTATTTTAGTTATTAAAATCTGTCAACAAATATTGTACACATAAAGGAATTGTGGGGGAAAATGATGCCAGAATTGGAATTACCAGAGTTGCAATTTGTGTCCTAAGTGTAATTGGCTAGGTGACCTTTGCAAAATAATCAGAGTCGTTATGTCCCTAACTGTACTTGCATGCAATCCTAACTGATCCTCTATTTCATAGAGGCATTTTAGGAATCAAAACAACAGTGGAGACATAAAATTTCAAAGTGCAACATAAACAAATGACAGCATTTACAAGCACTGTTATTCAATAAGATTGACCCATACACACACCACATAAAGTGTGCTTATTAATAAGCTCCTCTTGAAATATAAATAAAAATAGAAAAAATCCGATCATTGAAAGGCAACATGAAGGTTAAGGAAATGAGCAGCATGAAACAGAGCTCTGTAGGAGCACCTTCTACAGAAAGAAAAAGCTACAGAATAGTAGACCATGCGATAGGACTTTCTAGAGGCACATGCCAAATACTTGAGGCAAATGCTGACAGGGAGAAGTTGCATGTCTTGCCTCCTAAAATGCCCACTATAATCCTGGGGAGAGAGCTCAAAGGATCACTGTTTAACTGCTTCCCTTACATCTGCATTTTGCAGGCTGGTGTGAAGAAGCTTAGATTAAAACTGTTGAACATCACCTAACTCAATGGCAGGTCCTGAGAACCAGGATGGAAGTAGAATGTGTAAGGGGCAAGAAAGGGGTATTTATCTAACAGTAGGAGATCAATGGACAGCTAATAGCAAGCATGACAAAATTACTGGGTCCCATTCACTTAGCAGAGATTCTTAGTTCATACAAGATTCAGCACATCTCTGCAAAGAAGCTAAATCGGAGTAGTCAGAGGTGCCACTAATCACAGACTCCACAGTAGTACACTCATTTCTCCTAGAAGTCTGGATTGCAAATGGAGAATTTCAAGCCCTGAAATTGTCAGCTTCCACCTTATCTTCCAGGCAAGGTCAATAACAGCAGTGTCTACAAACTGTCCGCTTGCCCTGTGTGGGGTCAGTTGCTATGCTTTCATCACATTAGAATGTGATAAAATGTTTATTGCACTCATTCCACACAGGCTCACAGAGTCTGCAGAAAGCCCAGATGGAAAGTGACAAAGTCCATGCTCTTTCACATGTACCGTTCATACCCTGAACTTAGCAAATGCTTCATTAGTCCTAATTTACTGGGGAGACGGTGAACTGCATTTTACTAGTCATCCTGCCTAATAGAAACATGCCCGGGTACATTCTCACTTTTCCTAACAAGATGGTGAGTTCTGAGCTCTGTACTTTCACCTCTTAGACTCCATCAGCATAATAAAAGGCACAGAGTAGAAGTTTAATAAACACAGAGAAAATTTTAATTAAACTAAATTTAAAGCTTGCAGATGGCCATTCAATATATAAGTATCTCACAAAACATTTTTTCTGAACATGTGCAGATATATAATGCAAAAGGCGTACCTATTGTTAAAAAAGTAGATGTAACTACATGTTATGTGATATTTCCTTTCATCTGTGAAGAGAGAATTTTATTTTAACCTTTGAAAAGAGTCCTTTTCCCTCCATCATTGTACTTCTGCCATTCCATCCTTCTTGTAGTCCAACAAGTGAAAGGCTTACTGACACATTCTACATGGGCCATTCAATTCATCCCAACCTCCTCTTAAGGGTCATTTGATGGTAATCCTCAGAATTGTACCCTTACCACCCTCTTACCTCCATACACTTATCTCTCAAGATCATTCACACTGTTCAGAGAGTTGGAGAAATGGACAGAGGGTGGGGAGCTGTTGGCACAGCTCCAGACCATCCAGTCTGGAATTCAGAGACAGAACATAGCACAACACGTGCTTAACTGGAAATCCAGGGCATCTCTTACAAAAATGAAATAAGAGGAGAGAAGGAAAAGAAGAGGATGGGGAAAAAGGAGAAGGGAGGGGAAGAGATAGGAGGGGAGAGGAAAAGAGGTGATGGGAGGGGGAAGAGAAGAGAAGAGAAGAGAAGAGAAGAGAAGAGAAGAGAAGAGAAGAGAAGAGAAGAGAAGAGAAGAGAAGAGAAGAGAAGAGAAGAGAAGAGAAGAGAAGAGAAGAGAAGAGAAGAAAAGGAAATCTGTGTCAAAAACATGCCTCAAAGTTCTGAATTGAAAAACCATTAAACTATATAGTTTAATCTGTCACCAAGATTGTCTTTTACAACTGATACCACATTGCTGTTTGCCTTGTATTATACTATGTACAATAAGAGGAAATAGTTGCTACCTAGGACATATGGATCAGCCCAGAAAGCTCTGTGCAAGTACCAAAATGTTGCCTTAAATCACATTAAATGAATGAGGAGTGACAAAAGTTCATCACAAGTGACCAGGATGTTCTTTCCACTTCTAAGAGGGTATGTAAATGGGCTACAATCCACAATAATACATATTCCCATTTCTGCACTCAACATATTTTACACCTATTTTAATGAACCCCACCGGGCATTCACATTCTTTTACTAAGCTAGAATTGGACTAAAATAAAGACCTTTCAAAGCATCAATGAGTGAATTATGTGTCTCCTAATAGTGAGCACTTTCCAGCTTCTGAATGTAGCTCTTATCCTGGAAGATGCTGTTTTCTAAATCTGCATTCCCACAGCTGGACAAAGCTCCATGTAAGGCATTGCTCATTCTAGGCTTCTGTTTCTCTGTAAACCCTTTCTGGCCCACGTAATGCACGATATTAATCCCTGTAGTAGGTATTCAATGCACTATTTGTTTACTTCTAGTTATGTGTCTTCTCGTCTGGATTCTAAAACTTTCTTTACATTCTATCCTCCTCCCCACCCACTCAAATATACACAGAGAAATCTAAGCTCATAAGGGACAGGGGCAAATATTCATGCTTGTATCTCCAGTGGGGAGTGCAATCCCTTTCTACTAACAAGTGCTTACCAAAGAGATGGAATAATGTATCTGTACTCATGTTTTTGCGAGTCTACTCAAGTATACTCTGAATAAAATAGAAAAATTACACCATCCAATAGGGATTTGGAGAGGAATTAGTGAATTTGAACAAATATCCTTTGAGGTTAAGAGTAAGCATAATGAACACAATAGTTTAAAAAGAGGGAGAGGTGGAGAACCATAGAAGTTTTCACTGCCGTTATGAAGCACTGCCAACAGCACAGGGAAGATTTGCGCTGTGGACAGGGAGCCTTCATGAGCTGCAGCCAAAATGAGACCCTCTGATCATCTTTTGTGCATATTCCATTGTCCTGAACATGCTAGAGCTAGGTCAGCAAACTTGCACTGCAGCCATGTGCTCTGGCTGTGTTACATGTAACTTTTGTCAGAATACCCTTTACTTTCGTGGAATTTGAAAGAGGAGAGAAGGCACTATTCTCTTCTGAAGCCCTCCGGGGAGTGCAGGAAGCACTACAGTAGCTTTCGTTCTCAGCTCTTGTTCGTGTGATGCACACTTGCTCAGTCCTCGCTCCACCTACGCTTGTGAGTTCAGAAGTGCTGTTTTGTGGACTGAAGAGCTGCTTCAAGAAACAAGAGGATTCTACAACAATAGTGAGTTATTCAAAGAAGTTGTCGACCATAGCCATTTACAACTCAGCTTAATATTATGGCCCCACGATGTATACTTCATTTTTATACTTTCCTGCTGGATGGTTAAGACCTAGATAGAGCAAGACTTATATACCAACACATGAACTTTATAATTCTTATGTGGTCAGTGAAGTCCTCTCAGGGTTTATCTTGTAGTCCTGTACATTATTCTGTAGATCCTTTGTCTGTGTCATCCATGTGGATGAGTCATGGCCAATGCTTGACCAGTTTGTTCTCTGTGAGAGCTTGAGAGAAAGTTTCCTCTTCATGTGACTCTCCCCAGGCACACTATAGAACTTCTATCTCTTTCCTCTGTGGCTCCATAATCTTCTTGTTCAGAAAATTTGGAGCTCACCTGAGTTTCATGATGTTGCAGTACAGGTTCTCCTATGTCCTGAGTCTTCGCTGACCTTGAAAGGCTAGGTCCAAAATGTTGGCTGGCCTTGTGGCTCTTCTATTTCTCCAACTCTGACTTGTTATTGTTGTAGAATGCTGCACTGTGTTGGATTGTGTTGTTGAGTTCAAGCACCTAAGTTAGTTGAATGACAATGGAATGCCCACCAAAGAAAAAAATCATGATGTGTGTGTATAGACAGTACAGTTAGGACAGATAACGCTGTGCTCCTACATAATTCTATGAGAGGCAAGGTTTGCACTAATGGTGGTTGGACAGGATATTAAGTTGACTTCTAGTACTATAGTCATCCACTGAGAAAATAATTATTGAATTTTTGATATAATTCAGGTATAAAAAAATAAAATAAGTAAGCAGCTATGCTCTTAATTTACTGATAAGAGACTTTGGCTAAAATAATATCTGTAAATATAATATCATGTATCCACCTTGTACAACACCAAAACATTATGAAAACAATATGCAATGTATTAATTTATCAAATCTGTCTTGTTAAGGTGTCTTGAAACTGTCTGATTGACATTTGTAGTTCAATAAAATAAAAAATAAATAAAAAATAAAAATAAATAAATAATAAATAAATAAATAAATAAAATTAAAAAAAAAAAAAAAAAAACAAGAGGAAACTACTAGGGATCACAGAAGACTCTTTCTGTCTTTGCCACACATTTTGGAACTTACCCCAGTGAGATGCAAAGTGATAAACAATTAACACAAATATATAGGCAAAGCAGGAAATCCAGCTACATGTTTTGGTCTTGTAGCTCCAGATACTCTTGGGTTCATTCATCAAAGCTGGCATCCTTATCAATGACAGGAGCACTTGAACAAGTTTCTTTCTAAATGTCTTCCTAAACTGTTCACTGGTAACTAATGCCTTTATTTTGTTTTTGTCCTTTTTAATGAATGATAAGTTCTTTTTTCCATTACATATTAGATTTTCAATGTCAGAGTACTTTGAAGTTGAGGGAGAGGAACTCACATTTGGATTAGTAGCACAATATAGTAATAAAATGGGGATTAGGAGTTCATAAAGATAGAGGTGGATTGGATGGAAGAATATCTGGAAAGGAGAAAAGAATAATGCAATAAACGTTCTTTGAAAGTTTAAGTGTAGTACAAATCTTGCCCCTCATAGAATTATGTAGAAGTGCAGCGTTATCAATCCCAACTGTACTGTCACATCATGATGTCACATACACACACATCATGATTCTTCCATTCTATACCCCTTCCTTGCTCTACACCTGTCAGAGATGGGCACTCCATTATCATTCAACTAACTTAGGTGCTTGAACTTGACAATGCAATCCAACACAGTCCAGCATTCCACAACAATAGTGAGTTATCTGAAGACGTTGTCGATCATAGCCATTTACAGCTCAACTTAATATTATGGCCCCGCGATGTATACTTCATTTTTATACTTTTCTGCTGCATGGTTAAGACCTAGATAGAGCAAGACTTATATACCAATACAAGTACTTTATATTTCTTATGAGGTCAGTGAAGTCCCCTCAGGATTTTTCTTGTAGTCCTGTACATTATTCTGTAGATCCTTTGTCTATGTCATCCGTGTGGATGAGTCACGGCCAATGCTTGACCAGTTTGCTCTCTGTGAGAGCCTGAGAGAAAGTTTTCTCTCCATGTGACTCTCCCCAGGCACACTATAGAACTTCAATCTCTTTCCTCTGTGGCTCCATAATCTTCTTGTTCAGAAAATTTGGAGCTCACCTGAGTTTCATGATGTTGCAGTACAGTACTCAGTACTATGTCCTGAGTCTTCACTGACCTTGAAAGGCTAGGGCCAAAATGTTGGCTACCTTGTGGCTCTTCTATTTCTTCAACTTTGATCTGTGAAATTAGGTTGTTAACCATCCAGAAGAAAAGCTGATTAGTATCCTGCAGCATATGCCATTCACCTTGCCTTATCGGACTTAATTGATTTTAGTTGTTGTTGTATGTTTCCTTTTGTATTTCTGCTTTTCGCTTGTTATACTAGGGAGACTATACGATATTTACACGTGTGTGTTTGGTTTATTTCACTTATGAGTATATGTTCAAGTGCCATCCACTTCAGTATAAATGCTTCAAACTTATCATTCTTAATAGCTGAGTAATACTCCATTATATAGAAATACCACATCTTTTTCAACCATTCCTCATGTGATGGACATCTTGGTTGTTGGACAGGATATTATGTCGGCTTCTAGTACTCTGGACAACTGCTAGGAAAATAACAAGGTAGAAAGTATTAATTATTGAATCTTTGATGTAATTCAGGTATAAAAAATAAGATACGCAAACAACTACACTCTATTTAATGATAAGAGACATACGGTATAATAATGTCTGTAAGTATAGTATCATGTACACACCTTTTATGATACCAACACATTATGAAAACAGTTTTCAATGTATTAATTTATGAAATCCACCCTGTCAAGGTATCTTAAAACTGTTTCATTGATATTTGTACTTCAATAAAACAAAAGTAAAATTAAAAAATAAATAAATAAATAAATAAGTTAAAATTTAACAGAAACTGTAGAATTACTTTATTTCTGGTTTTCTGAGACATTAAGCAACTGTATCTAACCAAAAAAAAATGTCTGCTGCAATAAGACAGAGCTTAGTAAGTTACATATTTGTCTTCTCTGAACTTGGTTCCTGCTACACAACACTAAGTATTAATCTAGGTTTATGATCACTACTTTTTTTCTTATGCTAGAGCAAGATCACGATTCATTTCTTATTATTACAATTGCAGACTCAATTGTGTCCTCTGAAAGGATATTTTGAGGTCCTAATCCTGGGTGCCTCACTTTATTGCCACTGAGACACAATATCCAACACCCTCAACTGAAAGGAGAGGAGGTTTACTTTGGCCTATAATTTTTAGAGGTTTCAGGGCACAGTTAGCTGGCCCCAAGGCAGGGAGGGATGGCAGAGAAATGTGGAGAAAGGTTGCTTAAGCAATGTGAATAGGAAGCAGAATTAGGTCAAGTGAGAAAGAGGGGAGGTGCATCTTCCTCAGACACACCCCTGCAACCTACTTCCTCCCTTCGGGCTTCACCTCTGAAATAACACTTAGCTATGAACTCATCAGTAGACCAATCCACTAATCAATATCACACCCACATGATCCAATAACCTCTCAGAAATCCCACCTCTGAGTGCATGCGGCATTGAGGGGAAATGTAGATATAGACCCTAACACCAGGTAACTCCGAATGTGTTCTTTGGAAATAGAAACTACACAGATAAATCCAGGTGAGGGAAAGTCGTGTCGAATTAGAGTGATGCCTGAATGTACTGATTAGTATCCTTATAAGAAGGGGTCACCTCAGAGGCCTTATAGTGCCCTTCTATGGAGACAGAGAGGCTCAGGCAATCAAGGCCACAACCAGCAGGGGCTGCAGTGATGCAGCTGCAAAGACTGGAAGACCTCTAATTTCTCTCAGTTACCAGGAGCTGGAAAAGGCAAGAAAGGATTCTCCAAAAGAATCTTCAAGGGACCAGGCCCTGCTGAAGAGGGAACTTTGGATTTCAAAATAATAAGAAGTATATTGAGGCATCTGAAACTCAGGATTGTGTCCTCAAGTAGAAAAGAGATGGGAGGTTCTTGACAGAAACTTGGTTAAGGTGAAAGCAGTGTTGAAAGGTTTCTTCCTTCTTTTGACTGAATCTCTACCCTGTTTCATTTCTGCCAGTGGCCCAAATGTTTCATTTCTCTCATCCTTAAAAAAAAAAAATTCAGGAATTAGCTATTTGGAACCTAATCACAGTTCTAAGACTATTAGGAATCCCAAAGATTTTAGGGAAGAGAATTACTTAGGGAAAAGAAAAGCCAAATGTTTCTCACTGACTGAGATTGGGCATTGCCATTTCCTAGCTTTCCAGAACCTCAGGCCTTCCAGGGATGCAGCATCTTGGGTGTTGAATTCAGGGCATGGCAGGAGGGGCAGAAGCCCAAGGGTGTGGTTAGTCCTGCTGCCCCTGCTGCAAAACACAGCACAGAGCTAAAAAGGCTTAAAACCCTTGGAAGTTTCAAGACAAATAGAAAGATTTTCTTGTAGGAAAATTAAAATGCAAATTGCAGCGTCTGCTTAATATCCTTTTGAGAACCCTAATGCTATAAATACACTATTTACTCCTATGTGCATAGGTGCATAATTGTGTTAATATGCATCAGGGCAGCTCATCTTGCTTGTAAAATCTCCCCCTACATTTTACAGCTTTACAAATGTCAGGCTGTTAGACCATAACTCTCCTGTTGAGGACCTCATTACCTATAAAGCATTCATATCTGCCACATAAAAGATGCAGGTGAGATGCAGGTTTGGCAATTAACCCATACATCTTTACTCAACTGACTGGTCTTGCTTATTTTTTTAGTAACTATGTTTTTCCTGGGTACCTTTTACAAAGTGCCACTGTTTCCCTATCTGTTCAACTGGAGGGACTGAATTGCCACTCAAAACAGTCTTTTCTCTGCTATGTAAACCAGGGGAAACTTTCCTAAAAATGAAAATAATAGCAATAATCCAGACAGTCTCAAAATTTGAGGACATTTTGCAACTCTTCCAGGAACAGAAGCTCTCCAAATTCCTTACTTGGCTCAGCCAAAATTGAAAATTAGGAGACAAGAGCTCTGAATTCTCCAGATCCCTCTTGCTTGGGCTGCACCCATCCTGTCACAAGCAGGCCGCCAGGAAGTTCAGGGCTATGCCTTTGGTTCTTGGTCTTTCTTTGCCCCTGAAGATGCAACTACATAGAAATCTCAGATAAATGTTCTCTGGGGTGTTAATAATTAAAACCTTTGGGGATTGGAATACAGGATTTGCATAGGCTATGAGTGCGTGCCCAACACTCTACTGAACATATATTAGCATCTTTAATTACTGTCTTCACTTGAAAAAGTTGCAAAGGTCTCTCATATTTCAAAAGTGGAAACTGGGACTCAGAGAAAGCTAATAACTTCCCTAACATTGTTCAGGGATCTGTAGGACCGCAAACACAGACCTCACTCCGTGAAACATTTTGATCCTCTCTTTCAAAAGGAGACTTGGCATTTCTCCTCTGCTCAGACCCTGAATCAGAGCATTTTGTCTGGCATCTTTCTAATCACTTCATGATGACTTTCTCTTCAGGAACAAGACATTCTCCTAGAGGAAGTGAATTAATGATCCTGATGAGTGAAATATTTTTCTAATCATGTGTGGAGCTTGGTGTGCCTGAAGAACAGAGATCAGCAGCATAATAAGTAAATGCCCAATTGTTTGTAAGCAGGAGTGATGGGAAAGGGGTGTTGCCTCCCCGAGACTGCATAAGAGTGAAACTAGATCCATTTTATGCTGTCTTGGAAAGTCGGCTAAGCACACTTCATATTCAGCAAGGATGTGAATAGATTAATTCCCGAGGGAACAAAAGTAAGAATCTTACAAAAAATCCTAAAGAAATTAGAATGTATGTGGCATTTTATGCCAACTCTCAAGTCCCCGGAACAAAGTCTGTAATGTCATATGTCTATCAAGACACTTTGTGACCTCTTTGCCTTAGTTCCTCAGATTTTTAGGTTTTTAAAGGGCAAGTTTCAGTCACTGTCCTAAAATTGTTTCATCTGAAGCAAATACCTTACTTTTGCTCTGAGAAAGTGGTGGTCAGTTAGGTAAATCAATAACCTGAACTTGAACTCTGCTCAGACTAATCTTCCTTATATTAACAAAGCCTTTTAAAAATTGCTCTGCATTTATTATAGGCCAGCGACAAAAGCAATTAATTTTGTTTCTAAAGATGACTGACACATGGGTTCTTTAACTTAGTGAAGGCCCTCCTTGAACATAGGCAACACCACCCAGTAGGATGGGAATCCAAATGGAACAACAAAGCAAAAAAGGAGAAAAACTCCCATACATACACTTCAACCATATTGAAGCAATGCATTTTTTGTTTTTGTCTTTGCCCATGGACATCACACTGTGATCTTTCAGCCTTTTTAGGAGAATTATAATGATGCTATAGGGAACTTCCAGGCCTTCATTCTTCTTCTGTGCTAATGTCTTGGTGTCTGATGCTCTGGAGTTTCTAGACTCTTGGACTAGGCAGTTGTTGGTTTCTTCACCTCTTGTTTCCAGACAGCTATTGCAAGAGTAGTTATCATTCATCTAAATCAAATATATATATATATATATATATATATATATATATATATATATATATATATATATATATATTCACTAATACACACACACAAAGAACCCTAATGCAACATGGATTAGGAAACAGGTATGCACATTCAATTCCTACAAACCAATGGAAACTAGCCCAGCATACTACTACTGAGACCATCAGAAATCATCAACTCTGAAACTTTTCCCTAAAGATGTACCTCACTATATCCGGTATCAAGATCATCTTTACAAATGCAAATGTTCTGGGAAGAATGCAGAAGTGAATTTGTACAAAATTAAATTTGAGATAGTGGTCTCTGCAGTGCTTGTTTAAGACAGCAAATGGAAAGGGGAAAGCCATGAGAGGAATACAACAATAAGAGTAGGAGTCCAAGAATGGCTGTGTTTCATTTATTGTAAATGTGTGCAAACTACAAATGAAGCACCTATAGAGACAAAGCAGACTTGAAAGTGGAAGGAGTTGAAAAAGAGAAAAGAGTAATCCCATGTGACCTAGTGCAGAGGAGGCTGAGAAGCATAGCCTCACTCGCGCCATATTTCAGGGTGGCAGGGAATGGAGCAATGGAAATTGGGAACGTGTTTCCTTCATATTGTATTTCCTTCACATATCTTCTTCATGTGCTCCAATCTGCCCAGATCACCATGTAGACATGAGAACACCTGCCAGAGGCCAACAGGTGTTCATCATCCCTGAAGTGCCAGAAGACGTCAACCATGTAGTCACTGGTGGTGCCCGAGTCATCTGGTCCTCTTCCATCTTCTGTCCCTCCCTTCATCCTGTGATCTTCCTGCCATGTGACTTCTCCCTGCCATTCCCACATCGCAGTCAGCCTCATCATATCACAGCAAGAGAGCTATGGATGCAGCCTAATCTGTGAATTGATATGCTCGGTATTTAGATAGAAAGATCGAGGTCCCAGCAATCACATTGTCCCTTTACCTTCCACTAGACTTGTTCCATGGGAACTCTGACTAGGGAAGAGAAAGGATCAAAAAACAGAGAAGTAACAAGAGCAGAGGATAAACAGCACACTCTGCTTTACTCTGAAGCTGACATGCACCCCACCCCACCTCTCCCAAGTATCCACAGTCTGGCTATTTTGTCAGTGTTTCTTTCCTAATAGGCTGAGTCTCACCTTTCCAGAAGTCAATATTTCCAAGGAAGAAGGGCCTAATATTTTCATTCCAGAGCAGATGGTCAGTAATTGCCACAAGTAAACAAACATAGGTTGCAAACAGATACATCTTGTAGCTCTGAGTATCATTAATTTTCAAGAACACCCGGGATACCCATTGCCAATTAGTGAAGAGTGTGAAGCTGGGAGTGGAACTGAGGGAGTCACCCCAGTGGGGCCATGCAGGGTGCTCACACCTCCATCTAGTGGGCCCTGGATTAGCTAGGAAGGCTTAGGAGCCCCTAGACTTTGTTGCTTTTCTTTTCTCATCTGTGAAACAGTGGGTAATGAAATCCCTCTGCTTCCTCACTGAGTTTTATGTGAGTGAACTAATTAATGATTGCAGAAAGCCTAATACAAGGCAACATATAATTGAAAAGTTTAATCATCGAGGTAATAGCCCAATAGTGGTAGGTTGCAGGATAGTGATAAACAGCACATTTAAAATGAAGATATTGCCGTTTTGATATTTTCTTTCTCTGATCTGCATTTTCAAATGCATATATAATTTCATTTCTATTCCCACTTTGGTAATATTATTTAATTCTCCAGTGCTTCTTTCTCTGTTGCTTTCACTGTGATACTTTAGCCATGCCTAGATCACTGTAGACTTGGGTAATTATTGGACATTCTAATTAAATGACTTGATGCCCAGGAGTCCAACTACCAAAACAGATGGTCAAGGATCTGACCACTTCTTTCACAGTTGGAGAACTCATGGCCTGCATTTCCAATTTCTGAGTTAGATATAGAAGGACTTTGAAGTCCTTTGACCTCCTTGTTAAGGAGGAAGTTCCTACTTTGCATTTCCTGACTTCTAGGCCTTGCACAAGCTGTTCCCCCCACTCCGGATATGCTCCTGCTCCTTCACAACAATGCTTCTTGCTAGAAAGGTTCTACTTTTTCGAAAAGTGAATTAGGTCTTATTCCATGACACTTGCCCAGGAATCACCAAGAAGCCTAGGGTCCTCTCACAGCTGTCATTCTTTGGGAAGCCATTGCCAGCTGTCTTCACTACCAGATTTACCACATGTTTTGCTCTGCTTTGTTAACAGTGGGTTACATCGCAAAGCTCAGAGCCAGTTAAGTACAAAAATCAGCTCCTCTAATATGCATGGAAGTCACTTTCTTAGTGATGTGAATGCTACAGTGCAAGTGCTTAAGAAGTGTTTTCCTAATAGTCAAATGCATTGTTTCTATAGTGCATTACTGAATCAATTATGGCTTTGTGTCATTGTGTATTTTCTCTTTTAATAAGTACTGCACAATGTGTGAGTATGCAAAAAAAAAAAAAAAAAGATTATAGGAGGCATTCTCACATTTGATACTGCTGAGAAGTGATCCTCCTCAACTTCATTACTTTTCAAAAAGAGGCTTCCATAAACGAGTCCCCACAACCTTTCTAACCTCAGAACCTTTCTATCTTCATGTCAAACATGACACAGAGCACCTGTCATCACCAGTTGAGAATGTAAGATGGAGAATTTCCCAGAATTTGAGGCCACCTTGCACTACATAGTTTAATGCCAGCTTGTCTCAAAAAAAAAAAAAAAAAAAAGAAAAGAAAACCACGAAAATACATTTCTGCCCTCAAATTAGCACCCTCAGACCTGTGCCAGGCTTTGCAGCTCTCTGCATTACCTTTACTCTTTCGTGTCTGCAGCTGCACTCTTACCACGAGAGTCCGTACAATGGCTTCTCCCATTGGTTGATAACCTCTCACTCATCAAGTCATTTTTCATGTGCTCTGCGGTAATTCCTTGGACATTCTACATCCCATCTCAAAAATGGGTTCTCTTGCTCTTGGCACATCCCCGTAGTCTTACCGTCCACATGGCGGTGTGATCACAAAGCCTGGTGACTAAAATTTTTTTAAATTACTGTAGTAAATACTTATGCTATAAATACACTTATCTGACTCCATTTTGAAAGTCCTCTTTCATGCCTTTAGCTATCCTGTTGTAGTCATGGATTGATTCAAACATTCCCCTTTCATGATGCTTTTAACTTTGGAGAAGAGCCAGCTGTCCCATGATGCCAGATCTAATGAATAAGGTGGTTGCCTAGCACCATAGTGCTTTTATTTGAAAAAATTCACCATACTTATTTGAATTGACTCAAGATATCAAGGCAGCTGTGCAAAGACACTCACAGAGGAGTCATTCTAGAACTGCTTCTCTAAGAGGCAGGAGTGGGAGAAGTATAAGCAGAGAAAACTTTTCAGGAGAGATTAATAGCAATATATCTCCTACTGCAATGACTTTTTTAAGTTTTCATTTAAAAATTCACTGTAAGCTTGATTGGTAATTTCTACCTCACATAGCCCAGGATTCTGAGTGCATATTTATAGACCTCTTTTCCTTCACTATGAAAATTCTCTGCAGATAAGAATGGTATTGGATTTTTTTCTTTAAATAGAAGATTTTATTACATAGCCTGATAAATAATTAAGCTTCAATTAATAGTTGTCAAATGAATGAATGAATGAATTGATGAAACCTATGCCTAATGTTCAGAGTAGCTAGAAGAAGAAAAATAAAGTCCTATTCTTTGGCTTGTTAACCACAAGGCATACATTTCTCTATTTCTCCTCATTTATTTTAAGATACCCTTGAATGAACATTGAACGTATTTTTGCTCAATTAACTATACAGCACTTTCCTTGGACAGCATATGTATGTGCACCGCCCTCCCCTTAGCCCTCGGGCCCCCCAACACCCACGGTACAGACTCAAGTTCCAATCTTGAGACAAATTTGAGCATCTTTTTTCAAGACCACCTTGACAAGAGACTTTTCTTGACTACACTACTACTGCTAACGAAAAGAAATTTTGAAGCTACATACAAAAATGGTCTATCATATCTGTGGTTACAGAGCTCGGAAAGGACTAACAGTGATTGTGAGAATTCAAGAGTAATCTCAGCACATGCTAAAATTTAAAGACTCCTATAATGGGAGAAGAGATGTGTGGCCCGGATAACAAGTTTTAAATCTTCATTTCAGCACAGCTCCTAACCCAGGCAGTTCGGATAAAAAAAAAATCTTTTCTTTCACCAAGATGGACAGATTTTCCATTCCTTTTACTGAAGCATTCTATTATGTAGCTCTGGAATGGCTTCTAATTAAAATTAAGTGTAAGAAAGACTATTATGACATAAATTATTACATGTTTAAGTGATCATATCCCCTAATTTATTTTAAGGCAAATTTTTATGTTACGGTTCTGAGCCAAATTCTAAAGAAAAAGCAAATATACTTGCTTGCTGAAACCATAAAACTAAAATAAAAGTAAATATAAGTGCTGATAGCACATGGTTGTTCTAGAAGTATTCTATAAAAACATAAAGGACTGAAAACATTCTTTTACAGGGAATAAAAGTGTGACATCTTCCTTTCTAAAGAAAATCTTGCCCAAGCTCCCTATAACTGAAACATATTACCTATGCCCACGAACGCAGATGCGTTTCTTTTGAATCATAGTCTTCCCCAGTCTCATCACTGTCGTTATTAGTATTATCATCAATTAATGCTTAATGAGTGCCAGGGATCAACGTTTCACTGGGCTGGATGGCGTTTCCCTTGGCAGAGGCTGATGGGCTGTGAAGAAGGAGGCTCAAGTCTCCAAGCTTCTGTTCCACGTCGTCCAGAGTCCAATGTCCCCAAGACAATGAGAGCATCTTTGTTGTCAGGCAAAGAGGAAAGCCCTAGTTTTTCACTGAGAGAAAAATTTTGTTACTTGTAAACACTTCAGAATAATCTGATAGAATCAAGCCTCGAGGCCCTTCCTGCTCCTCTCTTCTCCTGCTTCTTGTCCTATTCTTCCTCATTTTCTTCATGACTCTATAGTTTGGATCTGAAATACACCCCACAGACTCATAGTGAAAAGCTTGGTCTTCAGCTTTTGCTTTTGAGATGTGGTAGAAACCTGAAGAAGTGGGGCCTAATACAGGGCTTTCAGGTGACTGTGGGTATAGCACAAAGGGCGCTCTCTCTCTCTCTCTCTTTCTCTCTCTGTCCCCTCTTTCTCTCCTTCTCTCTTTCTCTGTCTCTCTCTTTCTTTCTGTCTCTCTGCCTCTCTGCCTCTCCTTGTCTCCCTATTGCTGTGACATTTTCTGTCTCTGTCTCAGTGTTGTATCTCTGTCTCTATCTCTGTCTCTCCTCCTCTCCTTGTCTCCCTATTTCTGTGGCTTTTTCTGTCTCTCTGTCTCTGTTTACTCTCTCCTCCCCTCCCTTCCTCACTCCCTTCCTCTCTCTCTGCTTGTCTCCTTGTCTCCCTGTTTCAGTGGTATTTTTTTCCTCTTTACCCCTCTGTCTCTCTCTCTCTCTGTTTTTGTGTCTCTGTCTCTGTGTCTGTCATCTGTCTGTGTCTCAGACATATACACATTACACACACACACACACACACACACACACACACACACACACACATGCATGCACACATCATCACTGGCCCAGAGCAACAGGGCCAAATGATCATGGACTAAAACATCTCTAACTGTGAGCCAATGTGAATGCTTTCTCTTTATGAGACCACTGGCCTTGGTTTGGTGGAGGAAATTTGACTAATTGTTTTTAATTAGTTGTGGAGCTCTCATTTTCTACAGCACATGAGTGCTTTCTTGGGAAGCAGCACTATTTTATTGAGGTATGACTCATGCAGCCCACAATCCATGTCTGACTATGCTACTGTGTGACATTTTGGTGGCTGGGTCTTGGAGGAGAAACAGCTCACAGTCTCTTCACAATAGTTCTGTCCCATGTGATTTTTATCTAAGTAGTTTCCAGATCAAATGAATTTTCTAAAGCTGGCCTGTGGGATTTTTGAGAGGAAAAGAAAACGAATGTTAAGTTGTTTTTCTTTTTTCTCAAATTTCTTAAGAAAGCATCCTGAGTGAGTTGGTTTCTTTTTCTTTTCTTTTTTTTTTTTTTTTTTTTTTTTTTAATGTATTGGTTGCTACAGGGTCTCACGGCGCAGCTTGGACTCATTGTGATTCTCCTGCTTTTAGCCTCCCCAGTCCTAGGATTGCAGGCATGTGCCACTACCATCCTCATTCTGGCCAGCCCAGAGTGCCCTACGGGAGGGACAGGCATGGCATGTGGTATGGGATTGAACCACAGTCCTTGCACTTGCCTAAGCAGGTGCTTTAGTCTGCTGAACTATCTCACCAGCCCCCTGAGCAAGTTTTGGAAGTCAAATCTAAAGTTCAATATGGTTGTATTTCTTTTTTATTAATTTTATTGAGAAAAAACTGCAAAGAGACAGCTTTAAAACAGGTTGGTAGGAGAGTTACAATTAATACGTTGCATATTGTTGTCTTTGTAGTAGTCAGTCATACAAATAGTTATTCTTATTGAATTAAGAGAAAGTAGCTATATATCCATCCTATTTTGCATAAACAGATACAAAATGGTCCTTCATTTACATCTCAAATTTTATTTTTTCCGACATTATTTTCTTAGTGGGCTATTTCTTCTCTCCTTTCCTTTCTCTTCCCAAACTTCCCAAAAACCATTCATATCGTACCACTCATCCACTGCTTTTTGTAAATTTAAGTCACAGTTATTTCTTAATAACTAATTAAGCCTTCATTATAACATCACTATGATAGGCTAAAATATTTCTGACCTAGGTGAATTAATAAGAACACGATCTGTTTGGAGCAAGGAAACATACCCTTTTGCAAACGTACCTCGGTTTCTGAATTTGCCACCAGAGCATAAAGAAACACCAATTAAATTAAGTGGGGATTTTCATCTCTGCTAGCACCTTGCATCATTTATTCTTCAAGGTCTTCCTTTGCCAACCCCGGTAAGGAATCCTTTCTACTCACTGCAGCTCTGGGGTTGCCCAGGCTCCTCAATTTCTCCTTGAGGTTACAGATGCCCTTTCACTGTAGTCCTTCCAAGTAAGGTTATGCTGGAGGCTATTTAGCTAGCTAACATACAAAGACTGAAATCTTTCAAATGCCTTCTGTTGAAGATTTTTTTATACAGCGCAAGGGGTATAAACAAATCTCAGTTTTGATTCAGCTAATCCTTAGTTAATCATAAGTGAATAGGTTACCTGAAATTCAGTTTACATTTCTGGATTATTACTGCACAGTCTGATTATGTAAAAGTCATCTGATCTGATCTTAAGAAGTAGCTCAGTGCTCACTCTTAAACATTAGTGTTTTATATCATAAAACTCTAAATAAAAACTAGTGTATAGAGTTATGAGATATACTTACTGTGCTTTTTGAAATAAGTTATGAATATTGGTCCCTGAGGTAAGACCCATAGATATTTTAGATATTAAAAGTTATAGTGAAATAAGCATATGACTACCCTAGCTGAGCACTAATATGAAAAGAGTATTGATTTGCATTATGAATTCAGTAATTTAAAATCATAAGAATGTTGGCAATGGAAAGAAGAAGGCCCTGGAGATGGAGCTGGTATATTAGAACCTGAAGGATAGATTCTTTCAATAGATTACAAAGAATTCTCTCTCAGTCCTATGGGTATTTAGGGTAAGAGAGCAAAGATTTTCATTTCTTTTCTTCAGCGCAAGATTTTAATTTCCTGAAGGCAGCATTTTCTCTTCGTCATTGGAACCAATACCTTGCTCTGAAATTCTTTGCCCATAAACTAATTATCAAAATTTTCACATAATAAGATGGGAGATTTTTTAAACTGAAATAATTATTCTGCACCCTGAGTCTTCCCCCACCAGCATTGCTTCAGTGACAAGCACCTGCTGAGCACCTGCTGCTCCTCCATCATCAGGAGGTGGTGCCAATGACAGTCCCAGCAGCACGGGCTCTGCTTGTGGCCTAAGCATCTTCAGGGGAGTATAAGAAAGTAAGCCAGTGGGGCTGAGTGTAGGGCTACTGCAGGGGAGTAAAACATTTCACATAGAGAATGAGAAGCATGATGCGAAAGGAAGTTTCCAAAGCATCTCTAGGGACCAAGTTCTTTTTTCATTTTTATTTATTTTAATGAGAAAAAAAGATAAGCTAGCAATGAAACAGTTTCAAAACAGGTTAAGAGGACAGTTAAGATAATACATTGCATATTGTTGTCTTCATGGTAATTATTCAGAGGACAAGATGCAGACACAATCTCTTGTCTAAATAATGTTAGTAGAAGCCTTTCTTCTCAACGAACTAAGAGAAAGCAGCTGTATATCTATCCTAACTAATATATGTATATTATATTTCCACATGTCTTGGGTTAATTTGGTCTTAACCATTCAGCAGCAAAGTGTAACCATGAAGTATAAGAAGTAAAGCTATACTAATATGCAAAAGGCTCAAGTCAACAAGTTTGGAAAATTGCCAGTTCTGCTGATAACTCACTCCTATTATGGACTATTGGGCTATACTAGGTTATTCTGCTGAATTCAAGTACCTATAATCTTTAGATTGGCATCAAGTATGAAAAGATCCTTTAAAGAGTTCTCCAAATACAGCTTCTCTTACTGCAGTGGATCAACCACCTTTGACAAAACAAAACAAAAAAGGGGGATGTAAGTAGAGACAGAGTTCTTGAAGAGCTGAGAATGAGAGAGCCAACTATGAAAAGCTATGGGTCGACAGTGGGACACGTAGAGGTGTCAATAGGTACGATGGCCAGAGAAAATGTGTGTAGGGAGCAGGCAGAGGAAGGCAGGCACCATGACTCAGCTGATACTTTTCTTCTTAGGGTTCTTCTCACAGGGAACACCTTCCTTGGACCGTGCCACATCTCCTGGCATCCCTGCTTCTATCTCCTCTTCATTCCTCACTGCCATTCACAATAGCATCTTATGGCAGAGTGCTGGCAATTTCCCCATCTTAGGCGGACTGTCATGGCTGTCCAAGCTCCTCAAGCTTAGTTGCTGTGAGCTCTAACTTCTGGATCTCTCTCATTTCACACATCCTCTGCTATGTGTACACCACACACTTTGTCACTGTCACATGTTTGTTTAGACTCTTCTCAAACAGACATCTTGGATGCAGACTTCCAAGCTCCACCCATATCATCAAATCCAACATGCTCTAATGCATGTAAGACAGTAGGATCCAAAGCCAGACTTGTCTTCAATGTCTTCTTAATTTATTATAGCTTGATATGCTGCATTTTCCTTTCAAAGTTTATGGCAGTTCTTCTCTAATTCAGTGTTCCATTAAATTCTGCTTTTCAGCATCTTCTTTTTCAGTTCCTATGAAATGTTATCGTTATGGCTTTTATCTACATGTTCCCCAAAGCCTCATACAGTCATAGATGCAGAATTTTAGAGGTGGATCAATCTGAAGTGTGTGATTTATGCACAGTTCAATGCTATGATTAAGGGTGCTAGGATTAACAGTGCATGTCTACTACATCAGTCCACTGCCCGCATTGGCACTGTCCTCATCCTGGGTACCATAAAAGGGATAGAGCAGGGCTTGTCTTCCCCTTGCTTGTTGCTTTTGTTTCCTTCTGCCTGCTATCAATTGGCTCCTCTCTGTGATGTCCCTCTGCCATGCCACACTACCCTGGAGCCAGCCAGTGATGAATCGAAACCTGTACACACTGAGCTAAAGAAACCTTTCCTCCTTTAACTTTGGGTTCAGGTATTTTGTCTCAACAATGAGAAAAATGACTATGACACTTACTCTTTACCCTTACTCATCTGCTTGCTTGCGTGTTTGTTTTTGGCCTCTCCATTCATATAAATACCTGGAAAGAAAAATGTGGTGCCATGATTCTTTCTTTCCCCCTCAGCAGCCTAGCACAGTGCTTGGCAAACGGGAGATACTCAAGGATTGCTAATGGTTTGAAATGATTTGAATATGCCTCCACTGACTTAATAAACAAAATGATGTTTGGTGAGTTTTACCTCTGCTTTAGGAGTTCAATTCTTAAATACCTCTATACAAGAAATGAGCCATACTAGTGTAGTCTTAGTAAAAATGGAAAGTCTGTTTAATTCATACTCCAAGACTTCCCAGCAATATTTGTATAATGCGCATTAGGACTCAGCTCTATTGACCCAGAAACTTTCAAGAGGTAAAATTACACAAGTAAGGCTGGGAAGATAGCTCAATGGTCTAAGTGCTTGCTTAGAAAGCAGAAGGACTCGGGTTCAATCCCAAGTACTGTATGCTGTGCCAGCCCCAGAATCACACACACACTGTGCTGGCCATAGAAACCAGGCATGGTGGTGCATGCCTGTGAATCCAGTCCTGGGAAGGCTGAGACAGGAAGATCACTAAGAGTTCGAACTGCATAGTGGTACCCTGTACCAAATAAATAAATAAATGACATTTAAAAAAAATTACACAGGCAAAGTAATGATACTCTGAGTGATGAAGAATGGTATAGAAATAGAAATATATGAGAGACTCCCCAAGTTGAATTGTACAGTCAGTATGAAATAGGAACAGCATAAAAGTAAAACTATTTAAACAAATGACACACTAATGACTAGTTCTTTCAGTTTCAGAACATGCCTTACTAAAGTTTTCCAATTAATACACAGTTAGGAGAGTTGACCTACAGTTATTCAAACCTACTTTCTTTATGTTGAAAAATCTAAAAGAAAATGCAGTTACATATGTAAAAATTGAGCCAGGGAGGTGACTCAGTAGAATAAGCACCTCCCCAGCAAGCACAAGGGCCTGAGTTCAATATCCAGTTCCACAAAAAAAAAAAAAAAAAAAAATTGGAAAAATGTAGAGAAAACAGCACAAATGCTTACAGATACCTGAACCAGTTTTACTAAATATGTATTAACATTTTTTGCATTACATCAGATCTTTTACTTTAAAGAAATAGATACCCATAGATACTTTCTATGTAAAACTTTCTGAAAGAAAAAAATTCCCTGGTTCCATGCCATGCTTCTCAAGAATAAAGTTGCCATTTCACCTTCCTGTGCATATTTTATACTATTATCAAATATATTAACTGTACATACATATTTATATGTATTAATCTATAAAAGTATGTAATGTGTTTTGTCAATAGTCAAATTCTGTACAAATAATTAAGATGGAACATATCTCATTTTCCAACTCTTTTCATTAAATACATTTCTTTTCTCTATGTATGTTTACATATTTGAATAATTCATTTAAAAATATTTGAATAATTTTTTATTAATAGACTTTCTAATTATAGTGATTATATTTTTCATCAGTTAGGTTTTCCAATTAGTTAACTTTCATGTCTAATATTTGAGTGTTATTTCTTTTTAACTGTACTGTGGTTTCTCATTCTTCATGAAGTTATTTCTTTTCTTATCTCACGTTAATATATATTAGATACTCAGAACAATCTCTACAGCAAAGTGAAATTGACAAAAAGAAAAATATAATGAAGCTGGTCCCCAGAGGAATTAAATAATTTGCAGTGTCTCATCACTACAAAGTGGAATAACTGAAATCCAAAAGGACCCAGGCTGTTTGTATTGTCCTTCCGCTGCCACAAGAAAAATCCTCCCACTGCTCAGTTGCTTGGACAGTGATGATGGCATCAGGAAATGATGGGGACCAAGTAGAAATGCTGTGGGCTTCATGTCTGAGGGCATAAGAGGGAAAGTTGAGTCATTTTGACTCTTGTGCCTGATTCTTGGCTAATCTTGGTTGTCTCGGTTATTAACTTAATGGAATTAAAAAATGCCTATGGAACTAGCAAAGCATGCTTCTGGGTATCTCTGTGGGAGGGAATGATGGGCATGAAAGAAAATACACTGAGGAAGACCCAACAAGAGTGAATGACACAATCACCCAGTAGGCTGTGTGTGCTGATAGAATAAAAGTGGGAAGAAGAGAAAGCCTGCTAGCTTAGGCTCTGGCTCTCTCTCTGTCTCTATCTCTCTGTCTCTCTTCCTCTCTCCTTCTCTCTCTCTCACTTTCCAGTCCCCTCCTCTTGGTCTTTCATTACCCAAATAACTAGTTAGCCTTCAACTTGCAGCTAGGTATAATTTACTTCAATTTGAATTCATTTATGTTTATAGGAATTGAAATAATAATTAAAAGTAGGATAAAATAAACCTGAAAGTACAGGGTTTATGGTCCCTCTCAAAAGCATGTTCTCAGTTTTTCTGGTTTGTCTAAATGTCCCTCAAAGTCTCCCAAGGTCATGAGAGCATGGGTCTTTTGGAGATAGCTGAATCTAGTTTGTGACTGATTCATGTTTAGTGAGGAAATTAAGGGTGTGAGAGCTACACCCACCCTAGGCAGGTCACCTGCAAACACTAAAAAGGGCAGAAAGAGGCTTGTTCTCCCTCTCTGTCTTGTTGGATTTAGTGTCTTTATCATCTTAAAAGGTTGCTCCACTATCATGCTACCCTGCCTTTTAGCCAGCCAATTATTTGCTTAACAGTTTGTAAACTGTAAATAACTCCTTCTCCCTTTAACTTTGAGTGTTGGCTATTTTGTGACAGTAATAAGAAAAGAAACTAAAACTCTTGTTTACATAAAAATTAGTAGATCACTGAACATTTTAATTTATACTGAGCTATCCCGCCCACGCCCGCCCAGCCCCTGAGACCGGCCAGAGACAGCGCGGCCGACTCCGCCATCCTGCTCCATCCCGCCCACGCCCGACCAACCAGAGACCAGCCTGAGACAGTGGTGACTCCAGCGGCCTCCTGGTTCCCGTGCCAAGCTTGCCCAGCAAGAGCGAATTTACAGGACTCACCAGGCTTCCCAGATCAGTGAGAGTGTGGTGAGTCTGAGGGAGAGCCTTTGGCTTCTTCCCACACGGGCTACGCGGATCCCTGTCCCCAACCCCTCCAAGCCAGTGACAGGCCTGAAACCTCAGGACCCACTCACCAACACCTCCCCGGATCCCCTGACCTAAAGCCCACTGATTGAGTGGGAATTTCCCCGATTCTCTGGGCATCAAAAGTCAGTGAGTGTAGAACCTCAGGACCGTCGTGCCTGAGATACATTTCCCAAGAATTAAGCTGCCTGTCACCTCCCGTGGTCCGGTGACAGCTCCAGGCACACTGTGCCAGAGAAACATTTGCAGGTGATTACTGGTTCCACCCCACAGCCCCAGATCCAGTGCAGGTTGGCCTGGAGTGAGAACTCCAAGCCTGCCATGCCAGAGGGTCATTTCTCAGCAATCCACGGTCCCACGTTACAGACCAAAACCCACCACAGCCTGGCCTGTGAGTGAGGGCTCCAGGCCCACTGCACCAGAGGGACCTTTCCCAGCCTTCTTGGGTTACAGCCTGTAGACCCAGACCCAGCACAAGCTGGCTGGCTCAGTACAGCCTACTCAGTGAATAAGATCATGCACTATCCTTTTGTGAGCCCAGAAAACCCACCAAATCCCAGGCCCAACCACCTGGGGAATGCCCTGCCTGACACAGGAGGGCTGACCCCGGGAACCAACATAGGGGAACCAAAGGAGCTGCAGCAAAAAAGGAACTGAACACAACAGCTAGACCCAGGATAGGCATACCTGGAAAATCTCAAATTAATAGACTGGCACCCGAATCTCATAACAAGCTAAGGTTATAGCTGCACCAAAGCTCTACACCAAAGGTCAAAGATCAGTGCTATACAAAATGACAAAGAGAAGGGGAAAAATGCAATCCCAGACCTCGAGTCCATCAGGAAGGGCAGAGGACACTAGCTCAGCTGCAATGAATGAAGTAACAGATACAGCAGCAAAG